>JANJGN010000764.1:0-152500 GCA_026770705.1 Isurus oxyrinchus
GGAGAGGGTTAGGGTTTGGGAGAGGGTAAGGTTTTGGGAGAGAGTTAGGGTTTGGGAGAGGGTTAGGGTGTGGGAGAAGGTTAGGTTTGGGAGAGTGTAAGGGTTTGGGAGTGGGTTAGGGTTACGGGAGAGGGTCAGGGTTTGGGAGAGTGTTAGGGTTTGGGAGTGGGTCAGAGTGGTGGGGACATTGTAAGGGTTTGGGAGTGGGTTAGGGTTATGGGAGAGGGTAAGGTTTTGGAAGATGGTACGGGTTTGAGAGAGTGTAAGGGTTTGGGAGCGGGTAAGGGCTTGGGGAATGGTTAGGGTTTGGGAGAGTGTTCGGGTTTCGGAGAGTGTAAGGGTTTGGGATGGGGTAAGGATTTGGGAGTGACTTTGGGTTTCAGAGAGTGTAAGGGTTTGGGAGTGGGTTAGGGTTACGGGAGAGGTCAGGGTTTGGGAGAGTGTTAGGGTTTGGGAGTGGGTCAGAGTGTGGGACATTGTAAGGGTTTGTGAGTGGGTTAGGGTTATGGAGAGGGTAAGGTTTTGGAAGATGGTACGGGTTTGAGAGAGTGTAAGGGTTTGGGAGAGGGTAAGGGCTTGGGGAATGGTTAGGGTTTGGGAGAGTGTTCGGGTTTCGGAGAGTGTAAGGGTTAGGGATGGGGTAAGGATTTGGGAGTGACTTTGGGTTTCAGAGAGTGAAAGGGTTGGGAGAAGGTTAGTGTTTGGGAGAGGTTTAGGGTTTGGGAGAGGGTAAGTTTTTGGAGAGAGTTATGGTTTGGGGAGAGGGTAAGGGTTTGGGAGAGGGTTAGGGTTTGGGAGAGAGTTAGGGTTTGGGAGAGAGTTAGGGTTTGGGAGAGAGTTAGGGTTTGGGAGAGGGTAAGGGTTTGGAGAGGATTTGGGTTTTGGGAGAGGGTTAGGGTTTGGAGAGTGTAAAGTTTTGGGAGAGTGTTAGCGTTTGGGAGAGAGTTAGGGTTTGGGAGAGTGTAAGGGTTTGGGAGAGGGTAAGGGTTTAGGAAAGTGTTACGGTTTGCGAGAGGGTAAGAGTTTGGGAGAGGGTAAGGATTAGGGAGAGGGTTAGGGTTTAGGGTTAGGTTTTGGGAGAAAGTTAAGTTTTGGGAGAGGGTTAGGATTTGGGGAGATTTAGCGTCTGGGAGTGGGTATTAGTTTGGGTGAGAGTTAGCTTGTGGGAGGGAGTTAGGATTTGGGAGAAGGCAAGGGTTTGGGAGAGGGTAAGTGTTTGGGAGAGCGTTAGGGTTTGGTAGAGTGTAAGGGTTTGTGATCGGGTAAGGATTTGGGATCGGGTAAGGGTTTTGGAGAGGGTTTGGGTTTGGGAGAGTGTAAGGTTTAGGACAGGAAGGTTTTGGGAGAGGGTAAGGTTTAGGGAGAGTTTAAGTGTTTGGGAGACGGTTAGTGTTTGGGAGACTGTTAGGGTTTGAGAGATGGTTAGGTTTTGGGAGAGAGTTAGGGTTTGGGAGAGGGTAAGGATTTGGGAGAGTGTTAGTGTGTGTGAGAGGGAAAGCGTTTGGGAGTGGGTTAGGGTTTGGGAGAGGGTTAGGGTTTGGGAGAGGGTAGGGGTTTGGGAGAGGATTAGGGTTTGGGAGCGGGTTAGGGTTTGGGAGAGGGTAAGGTTTTGGGAGAGGTTTAGGGTGTGGGAGAGGGTTCGGGTGTGGGAGAGTGTAAGGGTTTGGGAGTGGGTTAGGGTTACGGGAGAGGGCAAGGTTCTGGAAGATGGTAAGGGTTTGAGAGAGTGCTAGGTGTTGGGAGAGGTTTAGGGTTTCGGAGAGTGTAAGGGTTTGGGAGAAGGTAAGGGCTTGGGGAATGGTTAGGGTTTGGGAGAGTGTTAGGGTTTGGGGGAGTGTTCGCGTTTCGGAGAGTATAAGTGTTTGGGAAAGGGTAAGGATTTGGGAGTGGGTTAGGGTTTCGGAGAGTGAAAGGGTTTGGGATAGGTTAAGGATTTGGGAATGATTTAGGGTTTCGGAGAGTGAAAGGGTTTGGGAGATGGTTAGGGTTTGGGAGAGGTTTAGGCTTTGGGAGAGGGTTAGGGTTTGGGAGAGGGTTAGGGTTTGGGAGAGGGTAAGGTTTTGGGAGAGTGTTAGGGTTTGGGAGAGGGTCAGGGTTTGGGAGAGTGTTAGGGTTTTGGGAGAGGGTAAGGGTTTGGGAGAGTGTTAGGGTTTGGGAGTGGGTCAGAGTGTGGGAGAGGGTAAGGGTTTGGAAGAGGTTTAGGGTTTGGGATATGGTAAGGTTTTGGGAGAGGGTTTGGGTTTGGGAGAGGGTACAGGTTTGGGAAAGTGTTAGGGTTTGGGAGAGGGTACAGGTTTGGGAGAGAGTTAGGGTTTGGGAGAGGGTTAGGGTATGGGAGGGTGTAAGGCTTTGGGAGTGGTTTCGGGTTACGGAAAAGGGTCAGGTTTTGGAAGATTGTAAGGGTTTGAGAGAGTGTTAGGTTTTGGGAGAGGGTTAGGGTTTCGGAGAGTGTAAGGTTTTGGTAGAGGGTAAGGACTTGTTGAATGGTTAGGGTTTGGGAGAGTGTTAGGGTTTGGGAGAGTGTTCGGGTTTGGGGAGAGAGTCAGGGTTTGGGAGAGGGTAAGGGTTTGGGAGAGGGTTAGGGTTTGGGATTGAGTTAGTGTTTGGGAGTGTGTTAGGGTTTGGGGAGAGGGTTAGGTTTTGGGAGAGGGGTTAGGGTTTGGGAGAGTGTTAGTGTTTGGGAGTGTGTTAGGGTTTGGGAGAGGGTTAAGTTTTGGGAGGAGGGTTAGGATTTGGGAGAGGGTTAGGGTTTGCTAGAGGATTAGGGTTTGGGAGAGGTAAGGGTTTGGGAGAGAGTTAGGGTTTGGGATTGGGTAAGTTTTGGGAGAAGATTAGGTTTGTGGAGAGGGTTAGGGGTTGGAAGAGGGTAAGGTTTTGGGAGAGAGTAAGGGATTGGGAGAGGGTAACTGATTGGAAGAGGGTTAGTGTTTGGGAGTCGGTAATGATTTGGGAGAGGGTAAGGGTTTTGGGAGAGCATAATGTATTGGGAGAGGGTTAGGGTTTGTGAGGGTGGTAGGGTTTGGGAGAGGGTTAGTGTTTAGGAGACGGTAAGGGTTTGGGAGAGGGTAAGGGTTTGGGAGAGGGTTAGGGTTTGCTAGAGGATTAGGGTTTGGGAGAGGGTAAGGCTGTGGTAGAGGGTATGGTCTTGGGCGAGGGTAAGGGTTTTGGAGAGTGTTAGTGTTTGGGAGAGGCTTAGGGTTTGGGTGAGAGTTAGGGATTGGGAGAGGGTAAAGGTTTGGGATCGGGTAAATTTTTGGGTGAGGGTAAGGGTTTTGGAGAGAGGTTGGTTTTGGGAGAGGGTTAGTGTTTGGGAGAAGGAAAGCGTTTGGGAGAGGGTAAGGGTTTGGGAGAACATTAGGATTTGGGAAAATGTTAGGGTTTGGGAAAGGGTAAGGGTTTGGGTGATGTTAAGGGTTTGGGAGATGGTTAGGATTTCGGAGAGGTTAAAGCCATTGGGATTGGTTAAGATTTGGGAGATGGTAAGTGTTAGGGAGAGGGTTAGGGTTTTTGGGGAGTGTTAGGGCTTGGGAGAGGGTAAGTTTTCGTTGAGGATTAGGTTTTGGGAGAGAGTTAGGGTTTCGGAGAGTGTAAGGGTTTTGAGTGAGGGTTAGGGTTTGGGAGAGGGTTAGGGTTTGGGACAGGGTTAGGTTTTGAGAGAAGGTAACGAATTGGGAGAGGTTTAGGGTTAGGGTTTGGGAGGGAGTTAAGTTTTGGGAAAAGGATAGGGTTTGGGCGAGAGTTAGGGTTTGGGAGAGTGTATGGGTTTGGGTGAGTGTTAGGTTTTGGGTTGGATGTAGGGTTTGGGAGAAGGCAAGGGTTTGGGAGTGGGTAAGGTTTTGGGAGAGGTTAAAGATTTGGGAGAGTGTATGTTTTTGGGAGAGCGTTAGGGTTTGTGAGAGGGTAAGCATTTGGGAGAGGGTTAGGGTTTGGGATCGGGTAAGGGTTTGGGAGAGGTTTCGGGTTTGGGAGAGTTGTAAGGGTCTGGGAGAGGGTAAGGTTTTGGGATGAGGGTAAGTGTTTGGGAGAGGGTATGGGTTTGGGAGAGGGTTAGGGTTTGGGAGAGATTAGGCTTTGGGAGAGTGTTTGAGTTTGGTAGAGGGTAAGGGTTTGGAAGAGGTTAGGGTTAGTGAGAGGGTATTGATTAGGGAGAAGGTAACGTTTTGGGAGAGTGTAAGGTTTTGGGAGAAGTTAAGGGTTTGTGAGAGTGTTAGGGTTTGGGAGAGGGTTAGGGTTTGGCAGAGGGTAAGGGTTTGGGATTGGGTTAGGGTTTGGGAGAGAGTTATGGTTTGGGAGAGGGTAAGGGTTTGGGAAAGGGTAAGGATTTGGGACAGTTTTTGGGTTGGGAGAGGGTAAGTGTTTGCAAGAGGTTATGGTTAGTGAGAGGGTATTGATTTTGGGGAAGGTAAGGATTTGGGAGAGGGTAAGGTTTTGGGGGAGGTTTTCGTTTTGTGTGAGTGTTAGGGTTTGGGAGAGGGTTAGGGTTTGGCAGAGGGTAAGGGTGTGGGAGAGGGTATGGGCTTGGGAGAGGGTAAGGGTTTGGGAGAGTTTTAGCTTGGGGGAGGTTTAGGGTTTGGGATCGAGTAAGGGTTTGGGAGAGGGTTAGGCTTTGGGAGATGTAAGGGTATGGGAGTGGGTAACGTTTTGGGAGAGGGTAAGGGTTTGGGAGATTTTAAGTGTTTGGGAAATGGTTACGGTTTGGGAGAGGATTAGGGTTTGGGACATGGTAAGGTTTTGGGAGAGTGTAAGGGATTGGGAGAGTGTAATGGTTTGGGAGGGGTTTAGGGTTTGGGAGAGTGTTAGATTTTGGGAGAGGGTTAGGGTTTGGGAGAGGGTCAGGGTCTTGGAGAAAGTAAGGGTTTGGGAGAGTGTAAGGTTTTGGGGGAGAGTTAGGGTGTGGGAGAGGGTTAGGGTTTGGGGGAGAGTTAGGGTTTGTGAGAGTGTTAGGGTTTGGGAGAGAGTAAGGATTTGGCAGAGGATTAGGGTTTGGGAGAGTTTTAGGCTTTGGGAGAGGGTTAGGGTTTGGGAGAGTGTAAGGATTTGGGAGAGAGTTACGGTTTGGGAGAGGGTAAGGGTTTGGGAGAGGGTAAGGTTTTGGGAGAGAGTTTGGATTTGGGAGAGGGTAAGGTTTTGGGAGATGTTTGGGGCTTGTGAGAGTGTTAGGGTTTTGGAGAGTGTTAGGGTTTGGGAAAGGGAAAGGGTTTGGCAGACTGTTAGGGTTTGCTGGAGGGTTATTGTTTGTGAGAGGCTAAGGGTGTGGGAGAGAGTATGGGCTTGGGAGAGGATTCGGGTTTGGGAGCGAGTTAGGGATTGGGAGTGGGTAACGATTTGGGATCGGGTAAGGGTTTGGGAGAGTGTTAGGGTTTGGGAGAGGATAAACATTTGGGATCGGGTAAGAGTTTTGGAGAGGGTAAGGGTTTTGGAGAGAGGTTGGTTTTGGGAGAGGGTTAGGGCTTGGTAGAAATTAAGGGTTTGTGAGAACATTAGGGTTTGGGAAAGTGTTAGGGTTTGGGAGAGGGTAAGGGTTTGGGTGATGGTAAGGGTTTGGGAGAAGGTTAGGGTTTTGGAGAGGGTAAAGCATTGGGATTGGTTAAGGTTTGGGAGGGGGTAAGGGTTTGGGATAGGGTTAGGGTTTTGGAGAGTGTTAGGGTTTGGGAGAGGGTTAGGGTTTGGGATTGGGTAAGTTTTGGGAGAGGAATAGGTTTTGGGAAAGGGTTAGGGTTTGGGAGAGGGTAAGGGTTTGGCAGAGAGTAAGGGATTGGGAAAGGGTAAGGGTTTGGAAGAGGGTTAGTACTTGGGAGAGGGTAATCAGTTGGGAGAGGTTAAGGGTTTGGGAGAGCGTAAGGTATTTAGGTTAAGGGTTTGGGAGAGGGTTAGTATTTAGGAGATGGTAAGGGTTTGCTAGAGTGTCAGGATTTGGGAGAGGGTTAGGGTTTGCTAAAGGGTTAGGGTTTGGGAGAGGGTAAGGGTGTGGGAGATGGTATGGGCTTGGGCAAGGATAAGGGTTTGGGAGAGTGTTAGTGTTTGGGAGAGGGTTAGGGATTGGGAGAGTGTTAGTGATTGGGAGAGGGTAAGTGTTTGGGTGATGGTAAGTGTTTGGGAGAGTGTTAGTGTTTGGGAGAGGGTTAGGGATTGGGAGAGTGTTAGTGATTGGGAGAGGGTAAAGTTTTGGTATCGGGTAACGGTTTGGGTGAGTGATAGGGTTTGGGAGAGGGTAAAGGTTTGGGATTGGGTAAATGTTTGGGTGAGGGTAAGGGTTTTGGAGAGAGGTTGGTTTTGGGAGAGGCTTAGTGTTTGTGAGAAGGTAAGCGTTTGGGAGAGGGTATGGGTTTGGGAAAACATTAGGGTTTGGGAGAGGGTTAGGGTTTGGGAGAGGGTAAGGGTTTGGATGAGAGTTAGGGTTTGGGAGAGAGTAATGATTTGGAAGAGGGAAAGTGTTTGGGAGAGAGTAAGGTTTTGGGAGATGTTTAGGGCATGTGAGAGTGTTAGGTTTTGGGAGAGGGTTAGGTTTTGGAAGAGGGAAAGGGCTTGCGAGAGGGTGAGGGTTTGGGAGAGTGTTAGTGTTTGCTGGAGGGTTAGGGTTTGCGAGAGGGTAAGGGTGTGGGAGAGAGTATGGGCTTGGGAGAGGATTAGGGTTTGGGAGAGAGTTAGGGATTGGGAGTGGGTAATGATTTGGGATCGGGTAAGGGTTTGGGAGAGTGTTAGGTTTTGGGAGAGAGTAAAGGTTTGGGATCGGGTAAGTGTTTGGGAGAGGGTAAGGGTTTTGGAGAGAGGTTGGTTTTGGGAGAGGGTTAGGGTTTGGGAGAAGTTAATGTTGTGGAGAACATTAGGGTTTGGGAAAGTTTTAGGGTTTGGGAGAGGGTAAGGGTTTGGGTGATAGTAAGGGTTTGGGAGAAGGTCACGGTTTCAGAGAGGGTAAAGCATTGGGACTGGTTAAGGTTTAGGAGGGGGTAAGGGTTTGCGAGAGGGTTAGGCTTTTGGAGAGGGTTAGGGTTTGGGAGAGTGTTAGGGTTTGGGATTGGGTAAGTTTTGGGAGAGGATTAGGTTTTGGGAGAGGGTTAGGGTTTGGGAGAGGGTAGGCTTTGGGAGAGAATAAGGGATTGGGAGAGGGTAAGGGTTTGGAAGAGGGTTAGTGTTTGGGAGAGGGTAATGATTTGGGAGAGTGTAAGGGTTTGGGAGAGCGTAATGTATTGGGAGAGGGTTCGGGTTTGTGAGTGTGGTAGGGTTTGGGAGAGGGTTAGTGTTTAGGAGACGGTAAGGGTTTGGGAGAGGGTAGGGATTTGGGAGAGTGTTAGGGTTTGCTAGAGTGTTAGGGTTTGGGAGAGCGTAAGGGTTTGGGAGAGGGTATGGGCTTGGGCGAGGGTAAGGGTTTGTGAGAGGGTTAGTGTTTGGGAGAGTGTTAGGGTTTGGGAGAGACTTAGGTATTGGGAGAGGGTAAGGATTTGGGATCAGGTAACGGTTTGGGCAAGTGTTAGGTTTTGGGAGAGGGTAAAGGTTTGGGATCGGGTAAATGTTTGGGTGAGGGTAAGGGTTTTGGAGAGAGGTTGATTTTGGTAGAGTGTTAGTGTTTGGGAGAATGTAAGTATTTGGGAGAGGGTAAGGGTTTGGGAGAACATTAGGGTTTGGGAAAGTGTAAGCGTTTGGGAGAGGGTAAGGGTTTGGGTGATGTTAACGGTTTGGGAGGAGGTTAGTGTTTCCGAGAAGGTAAAGCATTGGGATTGGTTAAGGTTTGGGAGAGCGTTAGGGTTTTGGAGAGTGTTAGGGTTTGGGAGAGGGTTAGGGTATGGGAGAGGGTAAGATTTGGGAGAGGATTAGGTTTTGGGAGAGGGTTAGGGTTTGGGAGAGTGTTAGGCTTTGGGAGAGTGTAAGGGTTTGGGAGAGGGTAAGGGATTGGGAGTGTGTTAGGCTTTGGGAGAGTGTAAGGGTTTGGGAGAGGTTTAGCATTTGGGAGAGGCCAAGGGTTTGGGTGAGTGTAAGGGTTTGGTAGAGGGTAAGGGATTGGGAGAGGGTATGGGTTTGGAAGAGGCTAAGGTTTTGGGGGAGGTTAAGGATTTGGGAGACGTTTAGCGTTTGCGAGAGGCAAGGTTTTGGGGGAGTGCTAGGGTTTTGGAGAGGGTTAGGGATTGGGAGAGTGTTAGGGTTTGAAGAGGGTAAGGGCTTTGGGACTGGGTATGGGTTTGGGAGAGTGTTAGGGTTTTGGAGAGTGTAAGGGATGGGGAGAGGCTTACGTTTTGGGAGAGGGTTAGGTTTTGGCAGAGGGTTAGGGTTTGGGAGAGGGTAAAGGTTTGGTCAAGAGGCAGGGTTTGGGAGAGGGTTAGTGTTTGGGAGAGTGTAAGGGTTTGGGAGAGAGTAATGGTTTGGGAGGGGTTTAGGGTTTGGGAGAAGGTAAGTGTTTGGGAGAGTGTTTAGGTTTGGGACAGAGTAATGGTTTGGATGAGGGTAAGGGTTAGGGAGCGGGTTAGCATTTCGGAGAGGGAAAAGGTTTGGGATTGGGTCAGGGTTTCGGAGAGGGTAAGGGTTTCGGCGTGTGTTAGGGTTTGGTAGAGTGTTTGGGATTTGGAGAGGTTAAGGTTTTGGGAGAGGTTTAGGGTTTTGGAGAGGTGAAGCCTTTGCGAGCGCTTAAGGGTTTTGGGAGATGGTTATTGTTTGGGAGAGGGTAAGGGTTTGGGAGAGGTTAGGGTTTGGGAAAGGGTTAGGGATTGTAAGAGTGTTAAGTATTGGGGGAGACTTATGGTTTGGGAGAGGTTAAGGGTTTGGGAGCGTGTTAGGGTTTGGGAGAGGGTAAAGGTTTTGGAAAGAGGTAGGGTTTGGGAGAGGGTTATGGTTTGGGAGTGGGTAAGTGTTTGGGAAAGAGTTAGGGTTTGGGAGAGTGTAAGGGATTGGGAGAGGGTTAGGCTTTTGGGAGATGGTTATTGTTTGGGAGAGGGTAAGGGATTGGGAGAGGGTTAGGCTTTTGGGAGATGGTTATTGTTTGGGAGAGAGTAAGGGATTGGGAGAGGGTTAGGCTTTTGGGAGATGGTTATTGTTTGGGAGAGGGTAAGGGTTTGGGAGAGGTTAGGGTTTGGGAGAGGGTTAGGGATTGTAAGAGTGTTAAGTATTGGGAGAGACTTATGGTTTGGGAGAGGTTAAGGTTTTGGGAGCGTGTTAGGGTTTGGGAAGAGGGTAAGTGTTTGGGAAAGAGTTAGGGTTTGGGAGAGGGGAAGGGTTTGGGAGAGGGTAAGGGTTTGGTAGGGTGTTATGGTTTGGGAGAGGGTAAGAGTTTGGGTGATGGTAAGGGTTTGGTAGAAGGTTAGGGTTTCAGAGAGGGTAAAGCATTGGGATTGTTTAAGTGTTTGGGAGAGGGAAATGTTTTGGGAGAGGCTTAGTGTTTGGGAGAGGGTTATGGTTTGGTAGAGGGTTAGGGTTTTGGGAGAGGGTTATTGTTTGGGAGAGGGTAAGTGTTTGGGAAAGGGTTAGGGTTTTGGGAGATGGTGATTGTTTGGGAGAGGGTAAGGGATTGGGAGAGGGTTAGGGATTTGGTAGCTGCGTATTGTTTGGGAGAGGGTAAGTGATTGGGAGAGGGTTAGGGTTTCGGGAGATGGTGATTGTTTGGGAGAGGGTAAGGGATTGGCAGAGGGTTAGGGATTTGGTAACTGCGTATTGTTTGGGAGAGGGTAAGTGATTGGGGGAGGGTTAGCATTTTGGTAGATGGTTATTGTTTAGGAGAGGGTAAGGGTTTGGGAGAGGGTTTAGGGTTTTGGTCGATGGTTATTGTTTGGGAGAGGCTAAGGGATTGGGAGAGTGTTAGGGTTTTGGGAGAGGTTTATTGTTCGGGAGACAGTAAGGGTTTGGGAGAGGTTAGGGTTTGGGTGAGGGTTAGGGATTGGAAGAGTGTTAAGTATTGGGAGACTCTTATGTTTTGGGAGAGGTTAAGGGTCTGGGAGAGGGTTAGGGTTTGGGAGAGGGTAAGTGATTGGCAGAGAGTTAGGGTTTGGGAGAGAGTTAGGGTTTGGGAGAGGGTAATGGTTTGGTAGGGTGTTAGGGTTTGGGAGAGGGTAAGGGTTTGGGTGATGGTAAGGGGTTGGGTGAGGGTAAGGATTAGGGAGAGTGTTAGCGTTTCGGAGAGGGAAAAGTTTTGGGAGAGGGTAAGGGTTTTGCAGAGGGTAAGGGTTTGGGAGAGTGTTAGGGTTTTGGAGAAGGTAAGGGATTGTGTGAGTGTAAGGGTTTGGGAGAGAATTAGGGTTTGGTAGAGTGTTAGGGATTGGGAGAGTGTTAGGGTTTGGGAGAGGGTTAGGTTTTGGGAGAGAATTAGGGTTTGGGAGACGGTAAGGGACTGGGAGGGTGTTATGCTTTGGGAGAGTGTTAGGGTTTGGGAGAGGGTAAGGGTTTGGGAGAGTGTTACTGTTTGGGAGAGGGTAAGGGTTTGGGAGAGGGTCAGTGTTTGGGAGAGGGTAAGGGTTTGCTAGAGTGTTTGAGTTTGGGAGAGGGTACGGGTGTGGGAGAGGGGATTGGCTTGGGAGAGGGTAAGGGTTTGGGCGAGTGTTAGTGTTTGGGAGATGGTTAGGATTTGGGAGACAGTTAGGGATTGGGAGAGGGTAAAGATTTGGGATCGGGTAAGCGTTTGAGAGAGTGTCAGGGCTTGGGAGACGGTAAATGTTTGGGGTCGGGTAAATGTTTGGGCGTGGGTAAAGGTTAAGGAGAGAGGTTGGAGAGACGGAGAACATTAGGGTTTGGGAAAGTGTTAGGGTTTGGGAGAGGTTAAGGGTTTGGGTGATGTTAAGAGATTGGAGAAGGTTAGCGTTTCGGAGAGAATAAAGCATTGGGATTGGTTAAGGTTTGGGAGAGGGTAAGGGTTTTGGGAGAGTGTTAGGCTTTTGGAGAGTGATAGGGTTTGGGAGAGGGTAAGGGTTTGGGAGAGGGTAAATTTTGGAGAGGATTAGGTTTTGGGAGAGGGTTAGGTTTTGGGAGAGGGTAAGTGATTGGCAGAGAGTTAGGGTTTGGGAGAGGGTTAGGGTTTGGGAGAGGGTAATGGTTTGGTAAGGGTGTTAGGGTTTGGGAGAGGGTAAGGGTTTGGGTGATGGTAAGGGGTTGGGTGAGGGTAAGGATTAGGGAGAGTGTTAGCGTTTCGGAGAGGGAAAGGTTTTGGGAGAGGGTAAGGGTTTGGGAGAGGGTAATGGTTTGGTAAGGGTGTTAGGGTTTGGGAGAGGGTAAGGGTTTGGGTGATGGTAAGGGGTTGGGTGAGGGTAAGGATTAGGGAGAGTGTTAGCGTTTCGGAGAGGGAAAGGTTTTGGGAGAGGGTAAGGGTTTTGCAGAGGGTAAGGGTTTGGGAGAGTGTTAGGGTTTTGGAGAAGGTAAGGGATTGTGTGAGTGTAAGGGTTTGGGAGAGAATTAGGGTTTGGTAGAGTGTTAGGGATTGGGAGAGTGTTAGGGTTTGGGAGAGGGTTAGGTTTTGGGAGAGAATTAGGGTTTGGGAGACGGTAAGGGACTGGGAGGGTGTTATGCTTTGGGAGAGTGTTAGGGTTTGGGAGAGGGTAAGGGTTTGGGAGAGTGTTACTGTTTGGGAGAGGGTAAGGGTTTGGGAGAGGGTCAGTGTTTGGGAGAGGGTAAGGGTTTGCTAGAGTGTTTGGGTTTGGGAGAGGGTACGGGTGTGGGAGAGGGGATTGGCTTGGGAGAGGGTAAGGGTTTGGGCGAGTGTTAGTGTTTGGGAGATGGTTAGGATTTGGGAGACAGTTAGGGATTGGGAGAGGGTAAAGATTTGGGATCGGGTAAGCGTTTGAGAGAGTGTCAGGGCTTGGGAGACGGTAAATGTTTGGGGTCGGGTAAATGTTTGGGCGTGGGTAAAGGTTAAGGAGAGAGGTTGGAGAGACGGAGAACATTAGGGTTTGGGAAAGTGTTAGGGTTTGGGAGAGGTTAAGGGTTTGGGTGATGTTAAGAGTTTGGAGAAGGTTAGGGTTTCGGAGAGAATAAAGCATTGGGATTGGTTAAGGTTTGGGAGAGGGTAAGGGTTTTGGGAGAGTGTTAGGCTTTTGGAGAGTGATAGGGTTTGGGAGAGGGTAAGGGTTTGGGAGAGGGTAAATTTTGGAGAGGATTAGGTTTTGGGAGAGGGTTAGGGTTTGGGAGAGGGTAAGGGTTTGAGAGAGGGTTAGGGTTTGGGATAGGGTTAGGGTTTGGGAGAGGGTAAATTTTGGGAGAGAGTTAGGGTTTGGGAGAGGGTCAGGTTTTGGGACAGGTTTAGGGTGTGGGAGAGGGTTCCGGGGGTGGGAGAGTGTAAGGGTTTGGGAGTGGGTTAGGGTTACGGGAGAGGGCAAGGTTTTGGAAGATGGTAAGGGTTTGAGAGAGTGCTAGGTGTTGGGAGAGGTTTAGGGTTTCGGAGAGTGTAAGGGTTTGGGAGAAGGTAAGGGCTTGGGGAATGGTTAGGGTTTGGGAGAGTGTTAGGGTTTGGGAGAGTGTTCGGGTTTCGGAGAGTATAAGTGTTTGGGAAAGGGTAAGGATTTGGGAGAGTGTTAGGGTTTGGGAGAGGTTTAGGCTTTGGGAGAGGGTAAGGTTTTGGGAGAGTGTTAGGGTTTGGGAGAGGGTCAGGGTTTGGGAGAGTGTTAGGGTTTGGGAGTGGGTCAGAGTTTGGGAGAGGGTAAGGGTTTGGAAGAGTGTTTGCGTTTCGGAGAGTGTAATGGTTTGGGATAGGTTAAGGATTTGGGAATGATTTAGGGTTTCGGAGAGTGAAAGGGTTTGGGAGACGGTTAGGGTTTGGAAGAGGTTTAGGGTTTGGGATAGGGTAAGGTTTTGGGAGAGAGTTTGGGTTTGGGAGAGGGTAAGGTTTTGGGAGAGAGTTAGGGTTTGGGAGAGGGTTAGGGTATGGGAGGGTGTAAGGCTTTGGGAGTGGGTTAGGGTTACGGAAAAGGGTCAGGTTTTGGAAGATTGTAAGGGTTTGAGAGAGTGTTAGGTTTTGGGAGAGGGTTAGGGTTTCGGAGAGTGTAAGGGTTTGGTAGAGGGTAAGGACTTGTTGAATGGTTAGGGTTTGGGTGAGTGTTAGGGTTTGGGAGAGTGTTTGGGTTTGGGAGAGAGTCAGGGTTTGGGAGAGGGTAAGGGTTTGGGAGAGGGTTAGGGTTTGGGAGTGTGTTAGTGTTTGGGAGTATGTTAGGGTTTGGGAGAGGGTTAAGTTTTGGGAGAGGGTTAGGGTTTGGGAGAGTGTTAGTGTTTGGGAGTGTGTTAGGGTTTGGGAGAGGGTTAAGTTTTGGGAGAGGGTTAGGATTTGGGAGAGGGTTAGGGTTTGCTAGAGGATTAGGGTTTGGGAGAGGTAAGGGTTTGGGAGAGAGTTAGGTTTTGGGATTGGGTAAGTTTTGGGAGAAGATTAGGTTTGGGAGAGGGTTAGGGGTTGGAAGAGGGTAAGGTTTTGGGACAGAGTAAGGGATTGGGAGAGGGTAACTGATTGGAAGAGGGTTAGTGTTTGGGAGTGGGTAATGATTTGGGAGAGGGTAAGGGTTTGGGAGAGCATAATGTATTGGGAGAGGGTTAGGGTTTGTGAGGGTGGTAGGGTTTGGGAGAGGGTTAGTGTTTAGGAGACGGTAAGGGTTTGGGAGAGGGTAAGGGTTTGGGAGAGGGTTAGGGTTTGCTAGAGGATTAGGGTTTGGGAGAGGGTAAGGCTGTGGTAGAGGGTATGGTCTTGGGCGAGGGTAAGGGTTTTGGAGAGTGTTAGTGTTTGGGAGAGGCTTAGGGTTTGGGTGAGAGTTAGGGATTGGGAGAGGGTAAAGGTTTGGGATCGGGTAAATTTTTGGGTGAGGGTAAGGGTTTTGGAGAGAGGTTGGTTTTGGGAGAGGGTTAGTGTTTGGGAGAAGGAAAGCGTTTGGGAGAGGGTAAGGGTTTGGGAGAACATTAGGATTTGGGAAAATGTTAGGGTTTGGGAAAGGGTAAGGGTTTGGGTGATGTTAAGGGTTTGGGAGAAGGTTAGGATTTCGGAGAGGTTAAAGCCATTGGGATTGGTTAAAATTTGGGAGATGGTAAGTGTTAGGGAGAGGGTTAGGGTTTTGGAGAGTGTTAGGGCTTGGGAGAGGGTAAGTTTTCGTTGAGGATTAGGTTTTGGGAGAGAGTTAGGGTTTCGGAGAGTGTAAGGGTTTGAGTGAGGGTTAGGGTTTGGGAGAGGGTTAGGTTTTGAGAGAAGGTAACGAATTGGGAGAGGGTTTGGGTTTAGGGTTAGGGTTTGGGAGGGAGTTAAGTTTTGGGAAAAGGATAGGGTTTGGGCGAGAGTTAGGGTTTGGGAGAGTGTATGGGTTTGGGTGAGTGTTAGGTTTTGGGTTGGATGTAGGGTTTGGGAGAAGGCAAGGGTTTGGGAGTGGGTAAGGTTTTGGGAGAGGTTAAAGATTTGGGAGAGTGTATGTTTTTGGGAGAGCGTTAGGGTTTGTGAGAGGGTAAGCATTTGGGAGAGGGTTAGGGTTTGGGATCGGGTAAGGGTTTGGGAGAGGTTTCGGGTTTGGGAGAGTTGTAAGGGTCTGGGAGAGGGTAAGGTTTTGGGATGAGGGTAAGTGTTTGGGAGAGGGTATGGGTTTGGGAGAGGGTTAGGGTTTGGGAGAGATTAGGCTTTGGGAGAGTGTTTGAGTTTGGTAGAGGGTAAGGTTTTGGAAGAGGTTAGGGTTAGTGAGAGGGTATTGATTAGGGAGAAGGTAACGTTTTGGGAGAGTGTAAGGTTTTGGGAGAAGTTAAGGGTTTGTGAGAGTGTTAGGGTTTGGGAGAGGGTTAGGGTTTGGCAGAGGGTAAGGGTTTGGGATTGGGTTAGGGTTTGGGAGAGAGTTATGGTTTGGGAGAGGGTAAGGGTTTGGGAAAGGGTAAGGATTTGGGACAGTGTTTGGGTTGGGAGAGGGTAAGTGTTTGCAAGAGGTTATGGTTAGTGAGAGGGTATTGATTTTGGGGAAGGTAAGGATTTGGGAGAGGGTAAGGTTTTGGGGGAGGTTTTCGTTTTGTGTGAGTGTTAGGGTTTGGGAGAGGGTTAGGGTTTGGCAGAGGGTAAGGGTGTGGGAGAGGGTATGGGCTTGGGAGAGGGTAAGGGTTTGGGAGAGTTTTAGCTTGGGAGAGGTTTAGGGTTTGGGATCGAGTAAGGGTTTGGGAGAGGGTTAGGCTTTGGGAGATGTAAGGGTATGGGAGTGGGTAACGTTTTGGGAGAGGGTAAGGGTTTGGGAGATTTTAAGTGTTTGGGAAATGGTTACGGTTTGGGAGAGGATTAGGGTTTGGGACATGGTAAGGTTTTGGGAGAGTGTAAGGGATTGGGAGAGTGTAATGGTTTGGGAGGGGTTTAGGGTTTGGGAGAGTGTTAGATTTTGGGAGAGGGTTAGGGTTTGGGAGAGGGTCAGGGTCTTGGAGAAAGTAAGGGTTTGGGAGAGTGTAAGGTTTTGGGGGAGAGTTAGGGTGTGGGAGAGGGTTAGGGTTTGGGGGAGAGTTAGGGTTTGTGAGAGTGTTAGGGTTTGGGAGAGAGTAAGGATTTGGCAGAGGATTAGGGTTTGGGAGAGTTTTAGGCTTTGGGAGAGGGTTAGGGTTTGGGAGAGTGTAAGGATTTGGGAGAGAGTTACGGTTTGGGAGAGGGTAAGGGTTTGGGAGAGGGTAAGGTTTTGGGAGAGAGTTTGGATTTGGGAGAGGGTAAGGTTTTGGGAGATGTTTGGGGCTTGTGAGAGTGTTAGGGTTTTGGAGAGTGTTAGGGTTTGGGAAAGGGAAAGGGTTTGGCAGACTGTTAGGGTTTGCTGGAGGGTTATTGTTTGTGAGAGGCTAAGGGTGTGGGAGAGAGTATGGGCTTGGGAGAGGATTCGGGTTTGGGAGCGAGTTAGGGATTGGGAGTGGGTAACGATTTGGGATCGGGTAAGGGTTTGGGAGAGTGTTAGGGTTTGGGAGAGGTTAAACATTTGGGATCGGGTAAGAGTTTTGGAGAGGGTAAGGGTTTTGGAGAGAGGTTGGTTTTGGGAGAGGGTTAGGGCTTGGTAGAAATTAAGGGTTTGTGAGAACATTAGGGTTTGGGAAAGTGTTAGGGTTTGGGAGAGGGTAAGGGTTTGGGTGATGGTAAGGGTTTGGGAGAAGGTTAGGGTTTTGGAGAGGGTAAAGCATTGGGATTGGTTAAGGTTTGGGAGGGGGTAAGGGTTTGGGATAGGGTTAGGGTTTTGGAGAGTGTTAGGGTTTGGGAGAGGGTTAGGGTTTGGGATTGGGTAAGTTTTGGGAGAGGAATAGGTTTTGGGAAAGGGTTAGGGTTTGGGAGAGGGTAAGGGTTTGGCAGAGAGTAAGGGATTGGGAAAGGGTAAGGGTTTGGAAGAGGGTTAGTACTTGGGAGAGGGTAATCAGTTGGGAGAGGTTAAGGGTTTGGGAGAGCGTAAGGTATTTAGGTTAAGGGTTTGGGAGAGGGTTAGTATTTAGGAGATGGTAAGGGTTTGCTAGAGTGTCAGGATTTGGGAGAGGGTTAGGGTTTGCTAAAGGGTTAGGGTTTGGGAGAGGGTAAGGGTGTGGGAGATGGTATGGGCTTGGGCAAGGATAAGGGTTTGGGAGAGTGTTAGTGTTTGGGAGAGGGTTAGGGATTGGGAGAGTGTTAGTGATTGGGAGAGGGTAAGTGTTTGGGTGATGGTAAGTGTTTGGGAGAGTGTTAGTGTTTGGGAGAGGGTTAGGGATTGGGAGAGTGTTAGTGATTGGGAGAGGGTAAAGTTTTGGTATCGGGTAACGGTTTGGGTGAGTGATAGGGTTTGGGAGAGGGTAAAGGTTTGGGATTGGGTAAATGTTTGGGTGAGGGTAAGGGTTTTGGAGAGAGGTTGGTTTTGGGAGAGGCTTAGTGTTTGTGAGAAGGTAAGCGTTTGGGAGAGGGTATGGGTTTGGGAAAACATTAGGGTTTGGGAGAGGGTTAGGGTTTGGGAGAGGGTAAGGGTTTGGATGAGAGTTAGGGTTTGGGAGAGAGTAATGATTTGGAAGAGGGAAAGTGTTTGGGAGAGAGTAAGGTTTTGGGAGATGTTTAGGGCATGTGAGAGTGTTAGGTTTTGGGAGAGGGTTAGGTTTTGGAAGAGGGAAAGGGCTTGCGAGAGGGTGAGGGTTTGGGAGAGTGTTAGTGTTTGCTGGAGGGTTAGGGTTTGCGAGAGGGTAAGGGTGTGGGAGAGAGTATGGGCTTGGGAGAGGATTAGGGTTTGGGAGAGAGTTAGGGATTGGGAGTGGGTAATGATTTGGGATCGGGTAAGGGTTTGGGAGAGTGTTAGGTTTTGGGAGAGAGTAAAGGTTTGGGATCGGGTAAGTGTTTGGGAGAGGGTAAGGGTTTTGGAGAGAGGTTGGTTTTGGGAGAGGGTTAGGGTTTGGGAGAAGTTAATGTTGTGGAGAACATTAGGGTTTGGGAAAGTTTTAGGGTTTGGGAGAGGGTAAGGGTTTGGGTGATAGTAAGGGTTTGGGAGAAGGTCACGGTTTCAGAGAGGGTAAAGCATTGGGACTGGTTAAGGTTTAGGAGGGGGTAAGGGTTTGCGAGAGGGTTAGGCTTTTGGAGAGGGTTAGGGTTTGGGAGAGTGTTAGGGTTTGGGATTGGGTAAGTTTTGGGAGAGGATTAGGTTTTGGGAGAGGGTTAGGGTTTGGGAGAGGGTAGGCTTTGGGAGAGAATAAGGGATTGGGAGAGGGTAAGGGTTTGGAAGAGGGTTAGTGTTTGGGAGAGGGTAATGATTTGGGAGAGTGTAAGGGTTTGGGAGAGCGTAATGTATTGGGAGAGGGTTCGGGTTTGTGAGTGTGGTAGGGTTTGGGAGAGGGTTAGTGTTTAGGAGACGGTAAGGGTTTGGGAGAGGGTAGGGATTTGGGAGAGTGTTAGGGTTTGCTAGAGTGTTAGGGTTTGGGAGAGCGTAAGGGTTTGGGAGAGGGTATGGGCTTGGGCGAGGGTAAGGGTTTGTGAGAGGGTTAGTGTTTGGGAGAGTGTTAGGGTTTGGGAGAGACTTAGGTATTGGGAGAGGGTAAGGATTTGGGATCAGGTAACGGTTTGGGCAAGTGTTAGGTTTTGGGAGAGGGTAAAGGTTTGGGATCGGGTAAATGTTTGGGTGAGGGTAAGGGTTTTGGAGAGAGGTTGATTTTGGTAGAGTGTTAGTGTTTGGGAGAATGTAAGTATTTGGGAGAGGGTAAGGGTTTGGGAGAACATTAGGGTTTGGGAAAGTGTAAGCGTTTGGGAGAGGGTAAGGGTTTGGGTGATGTTAACGGTTTGGGAGGAGGTTAGTGTTTCCGAGAAGGTAAAGCATTGGGATTGGTTAAGGTTTGGGAGAGCGTTAGGGTTTTGGAGAGTGTTAGGGTTTGGGAGAGGGTTAGGGTATGGGAGAGGGTAAGATTTGGGAGAGGATTAGGTTTTGGGAGAGGGTTAGGGTTTGGGAGAGTGTTAGGCTTTGGGAGAGTGTAAGGGTTTGGGAGAGGGTAAGGGATTGGGAGTGTGTTAGGCTTTGGGAGAGTGTAAGGGTTTGGGAGAGGTTTAGCATTTGGGAGAGGCCAAGGGTTTGGGTGAGTGTAAGGGTTTGGTAGAGGGTAAGGGATTGGGAGAGGGTATGGGTTTGGAAGAGGCTAAGGTTTTGGGGGAGGTTAAGGATTTGGGAGACGTTTAGCGTTTGCGAGAGGCAAGGTTTTGGGGGAGTGCTAGGGTTTTGGAGAGGGTTAGGGATTGGGAGAGTGTTAGGGTTTGAAGAGGGTAAGGGCTTTGGGACTGGGTATGGGTTTGGGAGAGTGTTAGGGTTTTGGAGAGTGTAAGGGATGGGGAGAGGCTTACGTTTTGGGAGAGGGTTAGGTTTTGGCAGAGGGTTAGGGTTTGGGAGAGGGTAAAGGTTTGGTCAAGAGGCAGGGTTTGGGAGAGGGTTAGTGTTTGGGAGAGTGTAAGGGTTTGGGAGAGAGTAATGGTTTGGGAGGGGTTTAGGGTTTGGGAGAAGGTAAGTGTTTGGGAGAGTGTTTAGGTTTGGGACAGAGTAATGGTTTGGATGAGGGTAAGGGTTAGGGAGCGGGTTAGCATTTCGGAGAGGGAAAAGGTTTGGGATTGGGTCAGGGTTTCGGAGAGGGTAAGGGTTTCGGCGTGTGTTAGGGTTTGGTAGAGTGTTTGGGATTTGGAGAGGTTAAGGTTTTGGGAGAGGTTTAGGGTTTTGGAGAGGTGAAGCCTTTGCGAGCGCTTAAGGGTTTTGGGAGATGGTTATTGTTTGGGAGAGGGTAAGGGTTTGGGAGAGGTTAGGGTTTGGGAAAGGGTTAGGGATTGTAAGAGTGTTAAGTATTGGGGGAGACTTATGGTTTGGGAGAGGTTAAGGGTTTGGGAGCGTGTTAGGGTTTGGGAGAGGGTAAAGGTTTTGGAAAGAGGTAGGGTTTGGGAGAGGGTTATGGTTTGGGAGTGGGTAAGTGTTTGGGAAAGAGTTAGGGTTTGGGAGAGTGTAAGGGATTGGGAGAGGGTTAGGCTTTTGGGAGATGGTTATTGTTTGGGAGAGGGTAAGGGATTGGGAGAGGGTTAGGCTTTTGGGAGATGGTTATTGTTTGGGAGAGAGTAAGGGATTGGGAGAGGGTTAGGCTTTTGGGAGATGGTTATTGTTTGGGAGAGGGTAAGGGTTTGGGAGAGGTTAGGGTTTGGGAGAGGGTTAGGGATTGTAAGAGTGTTAAGTATTGGGAGAGACTTATGGTTTGGGAGAGGTTAAGGTTTTGGGAGCGTGTTAGGGTTTGGGAAGAGGGTAAGTGTTTGGGAAAGTGTTAGGGTTTGGGAGAGGGGAAGGGTTTGGGAGAGGGTAAGGGTTTGGTAGGGTGTTATGGTTTGGGAGAGGGTAAGAGTTTGGGTGATGGTAAGGGTTTGGTAGAAGGTTAGGGTTTCAGAGAGGGTAAAGCATTGGGATTGTTTAAGTGTTTGGGAGAGGGAAATGTTTTGGGAGAGGCTTAGTGTTTGGGAGAGGGTTATGGTTTGGTAGAGGGTTAGGGTTTTGGGAGAGGGTTATTGTTTGGGAGAGGGTAAGTGTTTGGGAAAGGGTTAGGGTTTTGGGAGATGGTGATTGTTTGGGAGAGGGTAAGGGATTGGGAGAGGGTTAGGGATTTGGTAGCTGCGTATTGTTTGGGAGAGGGTAAGTGATTGGGAGAGGGTTAGGGTTTCGGGAGATGGTGATTGTTTGGGAGAGGGTAAGGGATTGGCAGAGGGTTAGGGATTTGGTAACTGCGTATTGTTTGGGAGAGGGTAAGTGATTGGGGGAGGGTTAGCATTTTGGTAGATGGTTATTGTTTAGGAGAGGGTAAGGGTTTGGGAGAGGGTTTAGGGTTTTGGTCGATGGTTATTGTTTGGGAGAGGCTAAGGGATTGGGAGAGTGTTAGGGTTTTGGGAGAGGTTTATTGTTCGGGAGACAGTAAGGGTTTGGGAGAGGTTAGGGTTTGGGTGAGGGTTAGGGATTGGAAGAGTGTTAAGTATTGGGAGACTCTTATGTTTTGGGAGAGGTTAAGGGTCCGGGAGAGGGTTAGGGTTTGGGAGAGGGTAAGTGATTGGCAGAGAGTTAGGGTTTGGGAGAGAGTTAGGGTTTGGGAGAGGGTAATGGTTTGGTAGGGTGTTAGGGTTTGGGAGAGGGTAAGGGTTTGGGTGATGGTAAGGGGTTGGGTGAGGGTAAGGATTAGGGAGAGTGTTAGCGTTTCGGAGAGGGAAAGGTTTTGGGAGAGGGTAAGGGTTTTGCAGAGGGTAAGGGTTTGGGAGAGTGTTAGGGTTTTGGAGAAGGTAAGGGATTGTGTGAGTGTAAGGGTTTGGGAGAGAATTAGGGTTTGGTAGAGTGTTAGGGATTGGGAGAGTGTTAGGGTTTGGGAGAGGGTTAGGTTTTGGGAGAGAATTAGGGTTTGGGAGACGGTAAGGGACTGGGAGGGTGTTATGCTTTGGGAGAGTGTTAGGGTTTGGGAGAGGGTAAGGGTTTGGGAGAGTGTTACTGTTTGGGAGAGGGTAAGGGTTTGGGAGAGGGTCAGTGTTTGGGAGAGGGTAAGGGTTTGCTAGAGTGTTTGGGTTTGGGAGAGGGTACGGGTGTGGGAGAGGGGATTGGCTTGGGAGAGGGTAAGGGTTTGGGCGAGTGTTAGTGTTTGGGAGATGGTTAGGATTTGGGAGACAGTTAGGGATTGGGAGAGGGTAAAGATTTGGGATCGGGTAAGCGTTTGAGAGAGTGTCAGGGCTTGGGAGACGGTAAATGTTTGGGGTCGGGTAAATGTTTGGGCGTGGGTAAAGGTTAAGGAGAGAGGTTGGAGAGACGGAGAACATTAGGGTTTGGGAAAGTGTTAGGGTTTGGGAGAGGTTAAGGGTTTGGGTGATGTTAAGAGTTTGGAGAAGGTTAGGGTTTCGGAGAGAATAAAGCATTGGGATTGGTTAAGGTTTGGGAGAGGGTAAGGGTTTTGGGAGAGAGTTAGGCTTTTGGAGAGTGATAGGGTTTGGGAGAGGGTAAGGGTTTGGGAGAGGGTAAATTTTGGAGAGGATTAGGTTTTGGGAGAGGGTTAGGGTTTGGGAGAGGGTAAGTGATTGGCAGAGAGTTAGGGTTTGGGAGAGAGTTAGGGTTTGGGAGAGGGTAATGGTTTGGTAAGGGTGTTAGGGTTTGGGAGAGGGTAAGGGTTTGGGTGATGGTAAGGGGTTGGGTGAGGGTAAGGATTAGGGAGAGTGTTAGCGTTTCGGAGAGGAAAAAGTTTTGGGAGAGGGTAAGGGTTTCGCAGAGGGTAAGGGTTTGGGAGAGTGTTAGGGTTTTGGAGAAGGTAAGGGATTGTGTGAGTGTAAGGGTTTGGGAGAGAATTAGGGTTTGGTAGAGTGTTAGGGATTGGGAGAGTGTTAGGGTTTGGGAGAGGGTTAGGTTTTGGGAGAGAATTAGGGTTTGGGAGACGGTAAGGGACTGGGAGGGTGTTATGCTTTGGGAGAGTGTTAGGGTTTGGGAGAGGGTAAGGGTTTGGGAGAGTGTTACTGTTTGGGAGAGGGTAAGGGTTTGGGAGAGGGTCAGTGTTTGGGAGAGGGTAAGGGTTTGCTAGAGTGTTTGGGTTTGGGAGAGGGTACGGGTGTGGGAGAGGGGATTGGCTTGGGAGAGGGTAAGGGTTTGGGAGAGGTTTAGGGTTTGGGAGAGGGTAAGGTTTTGGGAGAGAGTTAGGGTTTGGGAGAGGGTACGGGTTTGGGAGAGTGTTAGGGTTTGGGAGAGGGTTAGGGTATGGGAGGGTGTAAGGCTTTGGGAGTGGGTTAGGGTTACGGAAAAGGGTCAGGTTTTGGAAGATTGTAAGGGTTTGAGAGATTGCTAGGTTTTGGGAGAGGGTTAGGGTTTGGGAGAGTGTTAGGGTTTGGGAGAGTGTTCGTGTTTGGGAGAGAGTCAGGGTTTGGGAGAGGGTAAGTGTTTGGGAGAGGGTTAGGGTTTGGGAGTGTGTTAGTGTTTGGGAGGGTGTTAGGGTTTGGGAGAGTGTTAAGTTTTGGGAGAGGGTTAGGGTTTGGGAGAGTCTTAGTGTTTGGGAGTGTGTTAGGGTTTGGGAGAGGGTTAGGATTTGGGAGAGGGTTAGGGTTTGCTAGAGGATTAGGGTTTGGGAGAGGTAAGGGTTTGGGAGAGAGTTAGGGTTTGGGATTGGGTAAGTTTTGGGAGAAGATTAGGTTTGGGAGAGGGTTAGGGGTTGGAAGAGGGTAAGGGTTTGGGAGAGAGTAAGGGATTGGGAGAGGGTAACTGATTGGAAGAGGGTTAGTGTTTGGGAGAGGGTAATGATTTGGGAGAGGATAAGGGTTTGGGAGAGCGTAATGTATTGGGAGAGGGTTAGGGTTTGTGAGGGTGGTAGGGTTTGGGAGAGGGTTAGTGTTTAGGAGACGGTAAGGGTTTGGGAGAGGGTAAGGGTTTGGGAGATGGTTAGGGTTTGCTAGAGGATTAGGGTTTGGGAGAGGGTAAGGCTGTGGTAGAGGGTATGGTCTTGGGCGAGGGTAAGGGTTTGGGAGAGTGTTAGTGTTTGGGAGAGGCTTAGGGTTTGGGTGAGAGTTAGGGATTGGGAGAGGGTAAAGGTTTGGGATCGGGTAAATTTTTGGGTGAGGGTAAGGGTTTTGGAGAGAGGTTGGTTTTGGGAGAGGGTTAGTGTTCGGGAGAAGGAAAGCGTTTGGGAGAGGGTAAGGGTTTGGGAGAACATTAGGATTTGGGAAAATGTTAGGGTTTGGGAAAGGGTAAGGGTTTGGGTGATGTTAAGGGTTTGGGAGAAGGTTAGGATTTCGGAGAGGTTAAAGCCATTGGGATTGGTTAAGATTTGGGAGATGGTAAGTGTTAGGGAAAGGGTTAGGGTTTTGGAGAGTGTTAGGGCTTGGGAGAGGGTAAGTTTTCGTTGAGGATTAGGTTTTGGGAGAGAGTTAGGGTTTCGGAGAGTGTAAGGGTTTGAGTGAGGGTTAGGGTTTGAGTGAGGGTTAGGGTTTGGGAGAGGGTTAGGTTTTGAGAGAAGGTAACGAATTGGGAGAGGGTTAGGGTTTAGGGTTAGGGTTTGGGAGGGAGTTAAGTTTTGGGAAAAGGATAGGGTTTGGGCGAGAGTTAGGGTTTGGGAGAGTGTATGGGTTTGGGTGAGTGTTAGGTTTTGGGTTGGAGGTAGAGTTTGGGAGAAGGCAAGGGTTTGGGAGTGGGTAAGGTTTTGGGAGAGGTTAAAGATTTGGGAGAGTGTATGTTTTTGGGAGAGCGTTAGGGTTTGGGAGAGGGTAAGCATTTGGGAGAGGGTTAGGGTTTGGGATCGAGTAAGGGTTTGGGAGAGGTTTCGGGTTTGGGAGAGTTGTAAGGGTCTGGGAGAGGGTAAGGTTTTGGGATGAGGGTAAGTGTTTGGGAGAGGGTATGGGTTTGGGAGAGGGTTAGGGTTTGGGAGAGGTTAGGCTTTGGGAGAGTGTTTGAGTTTGGTAGAGGGTAAGGGTTTGGAAGAGGTTAGGGTTAGTGAGAGGGTATTGATTAGGGAGAAGGTAACGTTTTGGGAGAGTGTAAGGTTTTGGGAGAAGTTAAGGGTTTGTGAGAGTGTTAGGGTTTGGCAGAGGGTAAGGGTTTGGGATTGGGTTAGGGTTTGGGAGAGAGTTATGGTTTGGGAGAGGGTAAGGGTTTGGGAAAGGGTAAGGATTTGGGACAGTGTTTGGGTTGGGAGAGGGTAAGTGTTTGCAAGAGGTTATGGTTAGTGAGAGGGTATTGATTTTGGAGAAGGTAAGGATTTGGGAGAGGGTAAGGTTTTGGGGGAGGTTTTCGTTTTGTGAGAGTGTTAGGGTTTGGGAGAGGGTTAGGGTTTGGCAGAGGGTAAGGGTGTGGGAGAGGGTATGGGCTTGGGAGAGGGTAAGGGTTTGGGAGAGTTTTAGCTTGGGAGAGGTTTAGGGTTTGGGATCGAGTAAGGGTTTGGGAGAGGGTAACGTTTTGGGAAATGGTTACGGTTTGGGAGAGGATTAGGGTTTGGGACATGGTAAGGTTTTGGGAGAGTGTAAGGGATTGGGAGAGTGTAATGGTTTGGGAGGGGTTTAGGGTTTGGGAGAGTGTTAGATTTTGGGAGAGGGTTAGGGTTTGGGATAGGGTCAGGGTCTTGGAGAAAGTAAGGGTTTGGGAGAGTGTAAGGTTTTGGGGGAGAGTTAGGGTGTGGGAGAGTGTTAGGGTTTGGGAGAGAGTAAGGATTTGGCAGAGGATTAGGGTTTGGGAGAGGGTTAGGGTTTGGGAGAGGGTTAGGGTTTGGGAGAGGGTTAGGGTTTGGGAGAGTTTTAGGCTTTGGGAGAGGGTTAGGGTTTGGGAGAGTGTAAGGATTTGGGAGAGAGTTACGGTTTGGGAGATGTTTGGGGCTTGTGAGAGTGTGAGGGTTTTGGAGAGTGTTAGGGTTTGGGAAAGGGAAAGGGTTTGGCAGACTGTTAGGGTTTGCTGGAGGGTTATTGTTTGTGAGAGGCTAAGGGTGTGGGAGAGAGTATGGGCTTGGGAGAGGATTCGGGTTTGGGAGCGAGTTAGGGATTGGGAGTGGGTAACGATTTGGGATCGGGTAAGGGTTTGGGAGAGTGTTAGGGTTTGGGAGAGGGTAAACATTTGGGATCGGGTAAGAGTTTTGGAGAGGGTAAGGGTTTTGGAGAGAGGTTGGTTTTGGGAGAGGGTTAGGGCTTGGTAGAAATTAAGGGTTTGTGAGAACATTAGGGTTTGGGAAAGTGTTAGGGTTTGGGAGAGGGTAAGGGTTTGGGTGATGGTAAGGGTTTGGGAGAAGGTTAGGGTTTCGGAGAGGGTAAAGCATTGGGATTGGTTAAGGTTTGGGAGGGGATAAGGGTTTGGGATAGGGTTAGGGTTTTGGAGAGTGTTAGGGTTTGGGAGAGGGTTAGGGTTTGGGATTGGGTAAGTTTTGGGAGAGGAATAGGTTTTGGGAGAGGGTTAGGGTTTGGGAGAGGGTTAGGGTTTGGCAGAGAGTAAGGGATTGGGAAAGGGTAAGGGTTTGGAAGAGGGTTAGTACTTGGGAGAGGGTAATCAGTTGGGAGAGGTTAAGGGTTTGGGAGAGCGTAAGGTATTGGGAGTGGGTTCGGGCTTGTGAGGGTGGTGGGGTTTGGGAGAGGGTTTGTATTTAGGAGATGGTAAGGGTTTGCGAGAGTGTCAGGATTTGGGAGAGGGTTAGGGTTTGCTAAAGGGTTAGGGTTTGGGAGAGGGTAAGGGTGTGGGAGATGGTATGGGCTTGGGCAAGGATAAGGGTTTGGGAGAGTGTTAGTGTTTGGGAGAGGGTTAGGGATTGGGAGTGGGTGACGGTTTGGGATCGGGTTAGGGATTGGGAGAGTGTTAGTGATTGGGAGAGGGTAAAGTTTTGGTATCGGGTAACGGTTTGGGTGAGTGATAGGGTTTGGGAGAGGGTAAAGGTTTGGGATTGGGTAAATGTTTGGGTGAGGGTAAGGGTTTTGGAGAGAGGTTGGTTTTGGGAGAGGCTTAGTGTTTGGGAGAAGGTAAGCGTTTGGGAGAGGGTATGGGTTTGGGAAAACATTAGGGTTTGGGAGAGGGTTAGGGTTTGGGAGAGGGTAAGGGTTTGGATGAGAGTTAGGGTTTGGATGAGAGTAATGATTTGGGAGAGGGTAAGTGTTTGGGAGAGAGTAAGGTTTTGGGAGATGTTTAGGGCATGTGAGAGTGTTAGGTTTTGGGAGAGGGTTAGGTTTTGGAAGAGGGAAAGGGCTTGCGAGAGGGTGAGGGTTTGGGAGAGTGTTAGTGTTTGCTGGAGGGTTAGGGTTTGCGAGAGGGTAAGGGTGTGTGAGAGGGTATGGGCTTGGGAGAGGATTAGGGTTTGGGAGAGAGTTAGGGATTGGGAGTGGGTAATGATTTGGGATCGGGTAAGGGTTTGGGAGAGTGTTAGGGTTTGGGAGAGCGTAAGGGCTTGGGCGAGGGTATGGGCTTGGGCGAGGGTAAGGGTTTGTGAGAGGGTTAGTTTTTGGGAGAGGGTTAGGGTTTGGGAGAGACTTAGGTATTGGGAGAGGGTAAAGATTTGAGATCAGGTAACGGTTTGGGCAAGTGTTAGGGTTTGGGAGAGGGTAAAGGTTTGGGATCGGGTAAATGTTTGGGTGAGGGTAAGGGTTTTGGAGAGAGGTTGATTTTGGTAGCGTGTTAGTGTTTGGGAGAATGTAAGTATTTGGGAGAGGGTAAGGGTTTGGGTGATGTTAACGGTTTGGGAGGAGGTTAGTGTTTCCGAGATGGTAAAGCATTGGGATTGGTTAAGGTTTGGGAGAGCGTTAGGGTTTTGGAGAGTGTTAGGGTTTGGGAGAGGGTTAGGGTATGGGAGAGGATAAGATTTGGGAGAGGATTAGGTTTTGGGAGAGGGTTAGGGTTTGGGAGAAGGAAATTGTTTGAGAGAGGGTTAGGGTTTGGGAGAGGGTCAAGGTTTGTTAGAGGGTAAGGGTTTCAGAGAGGGTTAGAGTTTGGGAGAGGTTTTGGCGTTTGGGTGAGGCTTAGGGTTTGGGAGAGGGTAAGGGTTTGGGAGAGGTTTTGGCGTTTGGGTGAGGGTTAGTGTCTGGGAGAGGGTAAGGGTTTGGGAGAGGGTAACGAATTGGGAGAGTGTTAGGCTTTAGGGTTAGGGTTTGGGAGGGAGTTAATGTTTGGGAAAAGGTTAGGGTTTCGGGGAGAGTTAGGGTTTGGGAGAGTGTATGTGTTTGGGTGCGTGTTAGGTTTTGGGTGGGAGGTAGGATTTGGGAGATGGCAAGGGTTTGGATAGGGTAAGGTTTTGGGAGAGGTTAAGGGTTTGGGAGAGTGTAAGGGTTTGGGAGAGGGTTAGGGTTTGGGAGAGGGTTAGGGTTTGGGAGAGGGTTAGGCTTTGGGAGAGTGTTAGGGTTTGGGAGAGGGTAAGGGTTTGGGGGAGTTTAAGGTTTTGGGAGAGGGTAAGGGATTGGGAGTGGCTTAGGGTTTGGGAGAGGGTAAGGGTTTGGGGGAGGGTAAGGATTTGGGGGATGGTTAGTGTTTGGGAGAAGGTAAGGGTTTGGGAGAGGGTAAGGGTTTGGGTAAGTTTTAGGCTTTCGGAGACGGTTAGGGATTGCGAGAGGGTTTGGGTTTGGGAGAGGGTAATGTTTTGGGAGAGGTTTAGGGTTTTGGGGAGATCAAGCATTTGGTAGAGGGTAAGGGTTTTGGGAGAGGGTTATTGTTGGGAGAGGTTAAGGGTTTGGGAGAGAGTTAGGGTTTGGGGAGAGGTTTATTGTCTGGAGATGGTAAGGGTTTGGGAGAGGTTAGGGTTTGGAAGAGGGATAGGGTTTGGAAGAGTGTTAAGTATTGGGAGAGACTAATGGTTCGGGAGAGGTTAAGGTTTTGGGAGAGTGTTAGGGATTGGGAGAGGGTAAAGGTTTGGGAAGAGAGTTAGGGTTTGGGAGAGGGTTAGTGTTTGGGCGAGGGTTAGGGTTTGGGAGAAGTTAATGTTTGGGAGAATATTAGGGTTTGGGAAAGTTTTAGGGTTTGGGAGAGGGTAAGTGTTTGGGTGATAGTAAGGGTTTGGGAGAAGGTTACGGTTTCAGAGAGGGTAAAGCATTGGGATTGGTTAAGGTTTGGGAGGGGGTAAGGGTTTGCGAGAGGGTTAGGGTTTTGGAGAGGGTTAGGGTTTGGGAGAGTGATAGGGTTTGGGATTGGGTAAGTTTTGGGAGAGGATTAGGTTTTGGGAGAGGGTTAGGGTTTGGGAGAGGGTTAGTGTTTGGGAGAGGGTAATGATTTGGGAGAGGGTTCGGGTTTGGGAGAGTGGTAGGGTTTGGGAGAGGGTTAGTGTTTAGGAGACGGTAAGGGTTTGGGAGAGGGTAGGGATTTGGGAGAGCGTTAGGGTTTGCTAGAGTGTTAGGGTTTGGGAGAGCGTAAGGGTTTGGGAGAGGGTATGGGCTTGGGCGAGGGCAAGGGTTTCGGAGAGTGTTAGTGTTTGGGAGAGGGTTAGGGATTGGGAGAGGGTAAAGATTTGGGATCGGGTAATGGTTTGGGCGAGTGTTAGGGTTTGGGAGAGGGTAATGGTTTGGGATTGGGTAAATGTTTGGGTGAGGGTAAGGGTTTTGGAGAGAGGTTGATTTTGGGAGAGGGTGAGTGTTTGGGAGAATGTAAGTATTTGGGAGAGGGTAAGGGTTTAGGAGAACATTAGGGTTTTGGAAAGTGTAAGTGTTTGGGAGAGGGTAAGGGTTTGGGTGATGTTAACGGTTTGGGAGGAGGTTAGTGTTTCGGAGAGGGTAAAGCATTGGGATTGGTTAATGTTTAGGAGAGCGTTAGGGTTTTGGAGAGTTTTAGGGTTTGGAAGAGTGTTAGGGTATGGGAGAGGATAAGTTTTGGGAGAGGATTAGGTTTTGGGAGTGGGTTAGGGTTTGGGAGAAGGAAATTGTTTGAGAGAGGGTTAGGGTTTGGGAGAGGGTCAGGGTTTGTTAGAGGGTAAGGGTTTCAGAGAGGGTTAGAGTTTGGGAGAGGGTTTGGCGTTTGGGTGAGGGTTAGTGTTTGGGAGAGGGTTAGGGTTTAGGGTTGGGTTTGGGAGGGAGTTAAGGGTTGGGAAAATGTAAGGGTTTGGGGAGAGTTAGGGTTTGGGAGAGTGTATGGGTTTGGGTGCGTGTTAGGTTTTGGGTGGGAGGTAGGATTAGGGAGATTGCAAGGTTTTGGGATAGGGTAAGGTTTTGGGAGAGGGTAAAGATTTGGGAGAGGTTATGTGTTTGGGAGAGTGTTTGGGTTTGGGAGAGGTTTAGGGTTTGGGAAGAGGGTAAGGCTTTGGGAGAGTGTATGGGTTTGGGAGAGGGTAAGGGATTGGGAGAGGGTTAGGGTTTGGGAGAGTGTAAGGGTTTGGGGGATGGTAAGGATTTGGGAGATGGTTAGTTTTTGGGAGAAGGTAAGGTTTTGGGAGAGGGTAAGGGTTTGGGAAAGTGTTAGGGTTTCGGAGAATGTTAGGGATTGCGAGAGGGTTTGGGTTTTGGAGAGGGTAAGGGTTTGGGAGAGGGTAAAGGTTTGGGAAAGCGTAAGGGTTTGGGAGAGGTTTAGGTTTTGGGAGAGGTTTAGTTTTTGGGAGAGTGTTAGGCTTTGGGAGAGTGTAAGGGTTTGGGAGAGGTTTAGCATTTGGGAGAGGCCAAGGGTTTGGGTGAGTGTAAGGGTTTGGTAGAGGGTAAGGGATTGGGAGAGGGTATGGGTTTGGAAGAGGCTAAGGTTTTGGGGGAGGTTAAGGATTTGGGAGACGTTTAGCGTTTGCGAGAGGCAAGGTTTTGGGGGAGTGCTAGGGTTTTGGAGAGGGTTAGGGATTGGGAGAGTGTTAGGGTTTGAAGAGGGTAAGGGCTTTGGGACTGGGTATGGGTTTGGGAGAGTGTTAGGGTTTTGGAGAGTGTAAGGGATGGGGAGAGGCTTACGTTTTGGCAGAGGGTTAGGTTTTGGCAGAGGGTTAGGGTTTGGGAGAGGGTAAAGGTTTGGGAAAGAGGTAGGGTTTGGGAGAGGGTTAGTGTTTGGGAGAGTGTAAGGGTTTGGGAGAGAGTAATGGTTCGGGAGGGGTTTAGGGTTTGGGAGAAGGTAAGTGTTTGGGAGAGTGTTTAGGTTTGGGACAGAGTAATGGTTTGGATGAGGGTAAGGGTTAGGGAGCGGGTTAGCATTTCGGAGAGGGAAAAGGTTTGGGATTGGGTCAGGGTTTCGGAGAGGGTAAGGGTTTCGGCGTGTGTTAGGGTTTGGTAGAGTGTTTGGGATTTGGAGAGGTTAAGGTTTTGGGAGAGGTTTAGGGTTTTGGAGAGGTGAAGCCTTTGCGAGCGCTTAAGGGTTTTGGGAGATGGTTATTGTTTGGGAGAGGGTAAGGGTTTGGGAGAGGTTAGGGTTTGGGAAAGGGTTAGGGATTGTAAGAGTGTTAAGTATTGGGAGAGACTTATGGTTTGGGAGAGGTTAAGGGTTTGGGAGCGCGTTAGGGTTTGGGAGAGGGTTATGGTTTGGGAGTGGGTAAGTGTTTGGGAAAGAGTTAGGGTTTGGGAGAGTGTAAGGGATTGGGAGAGGGTTAGGCTTTTGGGAGATGGTTATTGTTTGGGAGAGGGTAAGGGATTGGGAGAGGGTTAGGCTTTTGGGAGATGGTTATTGTTTGGGAGAGAGTAAGGGATTGGGAGAGGGTTATTGTTTGGGAGAGGGTAAGGGTTTGGGAGAGGTTAGGGTTTGGGAGAGGGTTAGGGATTGTAAGAGTGTTAAGTATTGGGAGAGACTTATGGTTTGGGAGAGATTAAGGTTTTGGGAGCGTGATAGGGTTTGGGAAGAGGGTAAGTGTTTGGGAAAGAGTTAGGGTTTGGGAGAGGGTAAGGGTTTGGGAGAGGGTAAGGGTTTGGTAGGGTGTTATGGTTTGGGAGAGGGTAAGGGTTTGGGTGATGGTAAGGGTTTGGTAGAAGGTTAGGGTTTCAGAGAGGGTAAAGCATTGGGATTGTTTAAGTGTTTGGGAGAGGGAAATGTTTTGGGAGAGGCTTAGTGTTTGGGAGAGGGTTATGGTTTGGTAGAGGGTTAGGGTTTTGGGAGAGGGTTATTGTTTGGGAGAGGGTAAGTGTTTGGGAAAGGGTTAGGGTTTTGGGAGATGGTGATTGTTTGGGAGAGGGTAAGGGATTGGGAGAGGGTTAGGGATTTGGTAGCTGCGTATTGTTTGGGAGAGGGTAAGTGATTGGGGGAGGGTTAGCATTTTGGTAGATGGTTATTGTTTAGGAGAGGGTAAGGGTTTGGGAGAGGGTTTAGGGTTTTGGTAGATGGTTATTGTTTGGGAGAGGCTAAGGGATTGGGAGAGTGTTAGGGTTTTGGGAGAGGTTTATTGTTCGGGAGACAGTAAGGGTTTGGGAGAGGTTAGGGTTTGGGTGAGGGTTAGGGATTGGAAGAGTGTTAAGTATTGGGAGACTCTTATGTTTTGGGAGAGGTTAAGGGTCTGGGAGAGGGTTAGGGTTTGGGAGAGGGTAAGTGATTGGCAGAGAGTTAGGGTTTGGGAGAGAGTTAGGGTTTGGGAGAGGGTAATGGTTTGGTAGGGTGTTAGGGTTTGGGAGAGGGTAAGGGTTTGGGTGATGGTAAGGGGTTGGGTGAGGGTAAGGATTAGGGAGAGTGTTAGCGTTTCAGAGAGGGAAAAGTTTTGGGAGAGGGTAAGGGTTTTGCAGAGGGTAAGGGTTTGGGAGAGTGTTACTGTTTGGGAGAGGGTAAGGGTTTGGGAGAGGGTCAGTGTTTGGGAGAGGGTAAGGGTTTGCTAGAGTGTTTGGGTTTGGGAGAGGGTACGGGTGTGGGAGAGGGGATTGGCTTGGGAGAGGGTAAGGGTTTGGGCGAGTGTTAGTGTTTGGGAGATGGTTAGGATTTGGGAGACAGTTAGGGATTGGGAGAGGGTAAAGATTTGGGATCGGGTAAGCGTTTGAGAGAGTGTCAGGGCTTGGGAGACGGTAAATGTTTGGGGTCGGGTAAATGTTTGGGCGTGGGTAAAGGTTAAGGAGAGAGGTTGGAGAGACGGAGAACATTAGGGTTTGGGAAAGTGTTAGGGTTTGGGAGAGGTTAAGGGTTTGGGTGATGTTAAGAGTTTGGAGAAGGTTAGGGTTTCGGAGAGAATAAAGCATTGGGATTGGTTAAGGTTTGGGAGAGGGTAAGGGTTTTGGGAGAGTGTTAGGCTTTTGGAGAGTGATAGGGTTTGGGAGAGGGTAAGGGTTTGGGAGAGGGTAAATTTTGGAGAGGATTAGGTTTTAGGAGAGGGTTAGGGTTTGGGAGAGGGTAAGTGATTGTCAGAGAGTTAGGGTTTGGGAGAGGGTTAGGGTTTGGGAGAGGGTAATGGTTTGGTAAGGGTGTTAGGGTTTGGGAGAGGGTAAGGGTTTGGGTGATGGTAAGGGGTTGGGTGAGGGTAAGGATTAGGGAGAGTGTTAGCGTTTCGGAGAGGGAAAAGTTTTGGGAGAGGGCAAGGGATTCGCAGAGGGTAAGGGTTTGGGAGAGTGTTAGGGTTTTGGAGAAGGTAAGGGATTGTGTGAGTGTAAGGGTTTGGGAGAGAATTAGGGTTTGGTAGAGTGTTAGGGATTGGGAGAGTGTTAGGGTTTGGGAGAGGGTTAGGTTTTGGGAGAGAATTAGGGTTTGGGAGACGGTAAGGGACTGGGAGGGTGTTATGCTTTGGGAGAGTGTTAGGGTTTGGGAGAGGGTAAGGGTTTGGGAGAGTGTTAGTGTTTGGGAGAGGGTAAGGGTTTGGGAGAGGTTTAGGGTTTGGGAGAGGGTTAGGCTTTTGGAGAGTGTAAGGGTTTGGGAGAGGTTTCGCGTTTGGGACAGGCCAAAGGTTTGGGGGTGTGTAAGGGTTTGGGAGAGGGTAAGGGAGTGGGAGAGCGTTAGTGTTTGGGAGAGGGTAAGGGTTTGGGGGAGGGTAAGGATTTGGGAGATTGTTAGGGTTTGTGAGAGGGTAAGGGTTTGGAAGAGGTTAGGGTCATTGAGTGGGTATTAATTTGGGAGAAGGTAAGGGTTTGGGAGAGGGTAAGGGTTTGGAAGAGGTTAGGGTCATTGAGTGGGTATTGATTTGGGAGAAGGTAAGGGTTTGGGAGAGGGTAAGGTTTTGGGAGAGGTTTAGGGATGTGAGAGTGTTAGAGTTTGGGAGAGGGTTAGGGTTTGACAGAGGGTAAGGGTTTGGGAGAGGGTCAGTGTTTGGGAGAGGGTAAGGGTTTGCTAGAGTGTTTGGGTTTGGGAGAGGGTACGGGTGTGGGAGAGGGGATTGGCTTGGGAGAGGGTAAGGGTTTGGGAGAGTGTTAGTGTTTGGGAGATGGTTAGGATTTGGGAGACAGTTAGGGATTGGGAGAGGGTAAAGATTTGGGATCGGGTAAGCGTTTGAGAGAGTGTCAGGGATTGGGAGACGGTAAATGTTTGGGGTCGGGTAAATGTTTGGGCGTGGGTAAAGGTTAAGGAGAGAGGTTGGAGAGACGGAGAACATTAGAGTTTGGGAAAGTGTTAGGGTTTGGGAGAGGTTAAGGGTTTGGGTGATGTTAAGAGTTTGGAGAAGGTTAGGGTTTCGGAGAGAATAAAGCATTGGGATTGGTTAAGGTTTGGGAGAGGGTAAGGGTTTTGGGAGAGTGTTAGGCTTTTGGAGAGTGATAGGGTTTGGGAGAGGGTAAGGGTTTGGGAGAGGGTAAATTTTGGAGAGGATTAGGTTTTGGGAGAGGGTTAGGGTTTGGGAGAGGGTAAGGGTTTGAGAGAGGGTTAGGGTTTGGGATAGGGTTAGGGTTTGTTAGAGGGAAAGGGTTCGGGAGTGTGTTAGAATTCGGGACAGGGTTACAGTCTGGGAGCGGGTTACGGTTTGGGAGAAGGTAACAAATTGGGAGAGGGTTAGGGTTTAGGGTTAGGGATTGGGAGGGAGTTAAGGTTTGGGAAAAGGTTAGGGTTTGGGGGAGAGTTAGACTTTGGGAGAGTGTATGTGTTTGGGTGAGTGTTAGGTTTTGGGTGAGAGGTAGGGTTTGGGAGAAGGCAAGTGTTTGGGAGAGGGTAAGGTTTTGGGAGAGGGTAAAGATTTGGGAGATGGTATGTGTTTGGGAGAGCGTTAGGGTTTGGGAGAGGGTAAGGGTTTGGGAGAGGGTAAGGGAGTGGGATGAGGGTAAGTGTTTGGGAGAGGGTAAGGGTTTGAGATAGGGCTAGGGTTTGTGAGAGGGTGAGGCTTTGGGAGAGTGTAAGGGTTTGGGAGAGGTTTAGCGTTTGGGAGAGGCCAAAGGTTTGGGAGTGTGTAAGGGTTTGGGAGAGGGTAAGGGTTTGAGAGAGGGTTAGGGTTTCGGAGAGGGTTAGGGTTTGTTAGAGGGTAAGGGTTCGGGGAGTTTTAGAGTTTGGGACAGGGTTAGGGTCTGGGAGAGTGTTAGGGTTTGGGAGAAGGTAACGAATTGGGAGAGGGTTAGGGTTTAGGGTTAGGGTTTGGGAGGGAGTTAAGGTTTGGGAAAAGGTAAGGGTTTGGGGGAGAGTTCGCCTTTGGGAGAATGTATGGGTTTGGGTGAGTGTTAGGTTTTGGGTGAGAGGTAGGGTTTGGGAGAAGGCAAGGGTTTGGGAGAGGGTAAGGTTTTGGGAGACGGTAAAGATTTGGGAGATGGTATGTGTTTGGGAGAGCGTTAGGGTTTGGGAGAATGTAAGGGTTTGGGAGAGGGTGAGGGTTTGGGATCGGGTAAAGGTTTGGGAGAGTGTTAGGTTTTGGGAGAGTCTTAGGGTTTGGGAGAGTGTAAGGGTCTGGGAGAGGGTAAGGTTTTGGGATGAGGGTAAGTGTTTGTGAGAGGGTGAGGGTTTGGGAGAGGTTTAGGGTTCGGGAGAGGGTTAGGCTTTTGGAGAGTGTAAGGGTTTGGGAGAGGTTTAGCGTTTGGGACAGGCCAAAGGTTTGGGAGTGTGTAAGGGTTTGGGAGAGGGTAAGGGTTTGAGAGAGGGTTAGGGTTTGGGAGAGTTTTAGGGTTTGGGAGAGTGTAAGGGTCTGGGAGAGGGTAAGGTTTTGGGATGAGGGTAAGTGTTTGTGAGAGGGTGAGGGTTTGGGAGAGGTTTAGGGTTCGGGAGAGGGTTAGGCTTTTGGAGAGTGTAAGGGTTTGGGAGAGGTTTAGCGTTTGGGACAGGCCAAAGGTTTGGGAGTGTGTAAGGGTTTGGGAGAGGGTAAGGGTTTGAGAGAGGGTTAGGGTTTGGGAGAGGGTAAGGGTTTGGGGGAGGGTAAGGATTTGGGAGATTGTTAGTGTTTGGGAGAGGGTAAGGGTTTGTGAGAGGGTAAGGGTTTGGAAGAGGTTAGGGTTATTGAGTGGGTATTGATTTGGGAGAAGGTAAGGGTTTGTGAGAGGGTAAGGTTTTGGGAGAGGTTTAGGGATGTGAGAGTGTTAGAGTTTGGGAGAGGGTTAGGGTTTGACAGAGGGTAAGGGTTTGGGAGAGGGTCAGTGTTTGGGAGAGGGTAAGGGTTTGCTAGAGTGTTTGGGTTTGGGAGAGGGTACGGGTGTGGGAGAGGGGATTGGCTTGGGAGAGGGTAAGGGTTTGGGAGAGTGTTAGTGTTTGGGAGATGGTTAGGATTTGGGAGACAGTTAGGGATTGGGAGAGGGTAAAGATTTGGGATCGGGTAAGCGTTTGAGAGAGTGTCAGGGATTGGGAGACGGTAAATGTTTGGGGTCGGGTAAATGTTTGGGCGTGGGTAAAGGTTAAGGAGAGAGGTTGGAGAGACGGAGAACATTAGAGTTTGGGAAAGTGTTAGGGTTTGGGAGAGGTTAAGGGTTTGGGTGATGTTAAGAGTTTGGAGAAGGTTAGGGTTTCGGAGAGAATAAAGCATTGGGATTGGTTAAGGTTTGGGAGAGGGTAAGGGTTTTGGGAGAGTGTTAGGCTTTTGGAGAGTGATAGGGTTTGGGAGAGGGTAAGGGTTTGGGAGAGGGTAAATTTTGGAGAGGATTAGGTTTTGGGAGAGGGTTAGGGTTTGGGAGAGGGTAAGGGTTTGAGAGAGGGTTAGGGTTTGGGATAGGGTTAGGGTTTGTTAGAGGGAAAGGGTTCGGGAGTGTGTTAGAATTTGGGACAGGGTTACAGTCTGGGAGCGGGTTACGGTTTGGGAGAAGGTAACAAATTGGGAGAGGGTTAGGGTTTAGGGTTAGGGATTGGGAGGGAGTTAAGGTTTGGGAAAAGGTTAGGGTTTGGGGGAGAGTTAGGCTTTGGGAGAGTGTATGTGTCTGGGTGAGTGTTAGGTTTTGGGTGAGAGGTAGGGTTTGGGAGAAGGCAAGTGTTTGGGAGAGGGTAAGGTTTTGGGAGAGGGTAAAGATTTGGGAGATGGTATGTGTTTGGGAGAGCGTTAGGGTTTGGGAGAGGGTAAGGGTTTGGGAGAGGGTAAGGGAGTGGGATGAGGGTAAGTGTTTGGGAGAGGGTAAGGGTTTGAGATAGGGCTAGCTTTTGTGAGAGGGTGAGGCTTTGGGAGAGTGTAAGGGTTTGGGAGAGGTTTAGCGTTTGGGAGAGGCCAAAGGTTTGGGAGTGTGTAAGGGTTTGGGAGAGGGTAAGGGTTTGAGAGAGGGTTAGGGTTTCGGAGAGGGTTAGGGTTTGTTAGAGGGTAAGGGTTCGGGAGAGTGTTAGAGTTTGGGACAGGGTTAGGGTCTGGGAGAGTGTTAGGGTTTGGGAGAAGGTAACGAATTGGGAGAGGGTTAGGGTTTAGGGTTAGGGTTTGTGAGGGAGTTAACGTTTGGGAAAAGGTAAGGGTTTGGGGGAGAGTTCGCCTTTGGGAGAATGTATGGGTTTGGGTGAGTGTTAGGTTTTGGGTGAGAGGTAGGGTTTGGGAGAAGGCAAGGGTTTGGGAGAGGGTAAGGTTTTGGGAGACGGTAAAGATTTGGGAGATGGTATGTGTTTGGGAGAGCGTTAGGGTTTGGGAGAATGTAAGGGTTTGGGAGAGTGTTAGGTTTTGGGAGAGTTTTAGGGTTTGGGAGAGTGTAAGGGTCTGGGAGAGGGTAAGGTTTTGGGATGAGGGTAAGTGTTTGTGAGAGGGTGAGGGTTTGGGAGAGGTTTAGTGTTCGGGAGAGGGTTAGGCTTTTGGAGAGTGTAAGGGTTTGGGAGAGGTTTAGCGTTTGGGACAGGCCAAGGGTTTGGGGGTGTGTAAGGGTTTGGGAGAGGGTAAGGGAGTGGGAGAGCGTTAGTGTTTGGGAGAGGGTAAGGGTTTGGGGGAGGGTAAGGATTTGGGAGATTGTTAGAGTTTGGGAGAGGGTAAGGGTTTGGGAGAGGGTAAGGATTTGGGAGAGGATAAGGGATTGGGAGAGCGTTAGGGTTTGGGAGAGGGTAAGGGTTTGGGGTAGGATAAGGTTTTTGGAGATGGTTAGTGTTTGGGAGAAGGTAAGGGTTTGGGAGATGGTAAGGGTTTGTGAAAGTGTTAGGGTTTCGGAGACGGTTAGGGATTGGGAGAGTGTTAGGGTTTGGAAGAGGGCAAGGGCTTTGGGATTGGGTATGGGTTTGAGTGTTAGGGTCTCGGAGAGTGTTAGGGTTGGGGAGTGGCTTAGGTTTTGGCAGAGGGTTAGAGTTTGGGAGAGGGTTAGGGTTTGGGACAGGGTAAGGGCTTGGGAGAGTGTAAGGGTTTGGGAGAGTGTATTGGTTTGGGCGGGGTTTAGGGTTGGGAGAAGGTAAGTGTTTTGGAGAGTGTTAGGGTTTGGGACAGAATAAGGGTTTGGATGAGGGTAAGGGTTAGGGAGAGGGTTAGCGCTTCAGAGAGGGAAAAGGTTTGGGATTGGGTCAGGGTTTCGGAGAGGGTAATGGTTCGGGAGAGTGTCATGCTTTGGTAGAGATTTTGGGATTTGGAGAGGGTAAGGGTTTGGGAGAGGATTAGGTTTTCGGAGAGGTTTAGGCTTTGTGAGAGTGTTAGAGTTTGGGAGAGTGTTAGGGTTAGGGAGAGGGTTAGGGTTTGGGACTGGGTACGGGCGTGGGAGAGGGTATGGGCTTGGGAGAGGGTTAGGGTTTGGCAGAGGGTAAGGGTTTGGGAGAGGTTCAGGGTTTGGGAGAGGGTTAGGTTTTGCTAGAGGGTTAGGGTTTGGGACTGGGTACGGGCGTGGGAGAGGGTATGGACTTGGGAGAGGGTAAGGGTTTGGGAGAGTGTTAGTGTTTGGGAGATGGTTAGGATTTGGTAGACAGTTAGGGATTGGGAGATGGTAAAGTTTTGGGATCGGGTAAGCGTTTGAGAGAGTATCAGGGCTTGGGAGACGGTAAATGTTTGGGATCGGGTAATTGTTTGGGAGAGGGTAAGGGTTTTGGAGAGAGGTTGGTTTTGGGAGAGTGTTAGGGTTTGGGAGAAGGTAAGCGTTTGGGAGACGTTAAGGTTTTGAGAGAATATTAGGGTTTGGAAAAATGTTGGGTTTGGGAGAGGGTAAAGGTTTGGGATTGGGTAAATGTTTGGGCGAGGGTAAAGGTTTTGGAGAGAGATTGGTTTTGGGAGAGGGTTAGGGTTTGGGAGAAGGTAAGCGTTTGGGAGAGGGTAAGGGTTTGGGAGAACATTAAGGTTTGGGAAAGTGTTAGGGTTTGGGAGAGGGTAAGGGTTTGGGTGATGTTAAGTGTTTGGGAGAAGGCTAGGGTTTCGGAGAGGGTAAAGCATTGGGATTGGTTAAGGTTTGGGAGAGGGTAAGGGTTTGGGAGAGGGTTAGGCTTTTGGAGAGCGTTAGGGTTTGGGAGAGGGTTAGGGTTTGGGAGAGGATTAGGGTTTGGGAGAGGGTAAATTTTGGGAGAGGATTAGGTTTTGGGAGAGGATTAGGTTTTGGGAGAGGGTAAGGCTTTGGGAGAGGGTAAGGGTTCGGGAGAGTGTTAGGGTTTAGCTTTAGGGTCTGGGAGGGCGTTAAGGTTTGGGAAAAGGTTAGGGTTTGGGGGAGAGTTAGGCTTTGGGAGAGTGTATGTGTTTGGGTGAGTGTTAGGTTTTGGGTAAGAGGTAGGGTTTGGGAGAAGGCAAGGTTTTGGGAGAGGTAAGGATTTGGGAGATGGAATGTGTTTGGGAGAGCGTTAGGGTTTGGGAGAGTGTAAGGGTTTGGGAGAGGGTAAGGCTTTGGGATCGGGTAAGGGTTTGGGAGAGTGTAAGGGTCTGGGAGAACGTAAGGTTTTGGGATGAGTGTATGTGTTTGGGAGAGGGTAAGGGTTTGAGAGAGGGTTAGGGTTTGGGACGAGGCACGGGCGTGGGAGAGGGTATGGGCTTGGGAGAGGGTAAGTTTTTGGGAGAGAGTTAGTGTTTGGGAGATGGTTAGGATTTGGTAGACAGTTAGGGATTGGGAGAGGGTAAAGATTTGGGATCGGGTAAGTGTTTGAGAGAGTGTCAGGTCTTGGGAGACGGTAAATGTTTGGGATCGGGTAATTGTTTGGGAGAGGGTAAGGGTTTGGGAGAACATTAGGGTTTGGGAAAATGTTAGGGTTTGGGAGAGGGTAAGGGTTTGGGTGATGTTAAGTGTTTGGGAGAAGGTTAGGGTTTCGGAGAGGGTAAAGCATTGGGATTGGTTAAGGTTTGGGAGTGGGTAAGGGTTTGAGAGAGGGTAAGGGTTCGGGAGAGTGTTAGGGTTTAGCTTTAGGGTCTGGAAGGGCGTTAAGGTTTGGGAAAAGGTTAGGGTTTGGGGGAGAGTTAGGGTTTGGGAGAGTGTATGTGTTTGGGTGAGTGTTAGGTTTTGGGTGAGAGGTAGGGTTTGGGAGAAGGCAAGTGTTTGGGAGAGGGTAAGGTTTTGGGAGAGGGTAAAGATTTGGGAGATGGTATGTGTTTGGGAGAGCGTTAGGGTTTGGGAGAGGGTAAGGGTTTGGGAGAGGGTAAGGGAGTGGGATGAGGGTAAGTGTTTGGGAGAGGGTAAGGGTTTGAGATAGGGCTAGCTTTTGTGAGAGGGTGAGGCTTTGGGAGAGTGTAAGGGTTTGGGAGAGGTTTAGCGTTTGGGAGAGGCCAAAGGTTTGGGAGTGTGTAAGGGTTTGGGAGAGGGTAAGGGTTTGAGAGAGGGTTAGGGTTTGGGAGAGGGTAAGGGTTTGTTAGAGGGTAAGGGTTCGGGAGAGTATTGGGGTTTTGGAGAAGGTAACGAATTGGGAGAGGGTTAGGGTTTAGGGTTAGGGTTTGGGAGGGAGTTAACGTTTGGGAAAAGGTAAGGGTTTGGGGGAGAGTTCGCCTTTGGGAGAATGTATGGGTTTGGGTGAGTGTTAGGTTTTGGGTGAGAGGTAGGGTTTGGGAGAAGGCAAGGGTTTGGGAGAGGGTAAGGTTTTGGGAGAGGGTAAAGATTTGGGAGATGGTATGTGTTTGGGAGAGCTTTAGGGTTTGGGATAATGTAAGGGTTTGGGAGAGTGTTAGGGTTTGGGAGAGTGTAAGGGTTTGGGAGAGGGTGAGGGTTTGGGATCGGGTAAAGGTTTGGGAGAGTGTTAGGTTTTGGGAGAGTTTTAGGGTTTGGAAGAGTGTAAGGGTCTGGGAGAGGGTAAGGTTTTGGGATGAGGGTAAGTGTTTGTGAGAGGGTGAGGGTTTGGGAGAGGTTTAGGGTTCGGGAGAGGGTTAGGCTTTTGGAGAGTGTAAGGGTTTGGGAGAGGTTTAGCGTTTGGGACAGGCCAAAGATTTGGGGGTGTGTAAGGGTTTGGGAGAGGGTAAGGGAGTGGGAGAGCGTTAGTGTTTGGGAGAGGGTAAGGGTTTGGGGGAGGGTAAGGATTTGGGAGAGTGTTAGAGTTTGTGAGAGGGTAAGGGTTTGGAAGAGGTTAGGGTTATTGAGTGGGTATTGATTTGGGAGAAGCTAAGGGTTTGGGAGAGGGTAAGGTTTTGGGAGAGGTTTAGGGATGTGAGAGTGTTAGAGTTTGGGAGAGGGTTAGGGTTTGACAGAGGGTAAGGGTTTGGGAGAGGGTCAGTGTTTGGGAGAGGGTAAGGGTTTGCTAGAGTGTTTGGGTTTGGGAGAGGGTACGGGTGTGGGAGAGGGGATTGGCTTGGGAGAGGGTAAGGGTTTGGGAGAGTGTTAGTGTTTGGGAGATGGTTAGGATTTGGGAGACAGTGAGGGATTGGGAGACGGTAAAGATTTGGGATCGGGTAAGCGTTTGAGAGAGTGTCAGGGATTGGGAGACGGTAAATGTTTGGGGTCGGGTAAATGTTTGGGCGTGGGTAAAGGTTGAGGAGAGAGGTTGGAGAGACAGAGAACATTAGAGTTTGGGAAAGTGTTAGGGTTTGGGAGAGGTTAAGGGTTTGGGTGATGTTAAGAGTTTGGAGAAGGTTAGGGTTTCGGAGAGAATAAAGCATTGGGATTGGTTAAGGTTTGGGAGAGGGTAAGGGTTTTGGGAGAGTGTTAGGCTTTTGGAGAGTGATAGGGTTTGGGAGAGGGTAAGGGTTTGGGAGAGGGTAAATTTTGGAGAGGATTAGGTTTTGGGAGAGGGTTAGGGTTTGGGAGAGGGTAAGGGTTTGAGAGAGGGTTAGGGTTTGGGATAGGGTTAGGGTTTGTTAGAGGGAAAGGGTTCGGGAGTGTGTTAGAATTTGGGACAGGGTTACAGTCTGGGAGCGGGTTACGGTTTGGGAGAAGGTAACAAATTGGGAGAGGGTTAGGGTTTAGGGTTAGGGATTGGGAGGGAGTTAAGGTTTGGGAAAAGGTTAGGGTTTGGGGGAGAGTTAGGCTTTGGGAGAGTGTATGTGTTTGGGTGAGTGTTAGGTTTTGGGTGAGAGGTAGGGTTTGGGAGAAGGCAAGTGTTTGGGAGAGGGTAAGGTTTTGGGAGAGGGTAAAGATTTGGGAGATGGTATGTGTTTGGGAGAGCGTTAGGGTTCGGGAGAGGGTAAGGGTTTGGGAGAGGGTAAGGGAGTGGGATGAGGGTAAGTGTTTGGGAGAGGGTAAGGGTTTGAGATAGGGCTAGGGTTTGTGAGAGGGTGAGGCTTTGGGAGAGTGTAAGGGTTTGGGAGAGGTTTAGCGTTTGGGAGAGGCCAAAGGTTTGGGAGTGTGTAAGGGTTTGGGAGAGGGTAAGGGTTTGGGAGAGGGTAAGGGTTTGAGAGAGTTTTAGAGTTTGGGACAGGGTTAGGGTCTGGGAGAGTATTAGGGTTTGGGAGAAGGTAACGAATTGGGAGAGGGTTAGGGTTTAGGATTAGGGTTTGGGAGGGAGTTAACGTTTGGGAAAAGGTAAGGGTTTGCGGGAGAGTTCGCCTTTGGGAGAATGTATGGGTTTGGGTGAGTGTTAGGTTTTGGGTGAGAGGTAGGGTTTGGGAGAAGGCAAGGGTTTGGGAGAGGGTAAGGTTTTGGGAGACGGTAAAGATTTGGGAGATGGTATGTGTTTGGGAGAGCGTTAGGGTTTGGGAGAATGTAAGGGTTTGGGAGAGGGTGAGGGTTTGGGATCGGGTAAAGGTTTGGGAGAGTGTTAGGTTTTGGGAGAGTTTTAGGGTTTGGAAGAGTGTAAGGGTCTGGGAGAGGGTAAGGTTTTGGGATGAGGGTAAGTGTTTGTGAGAGGGTGAGGGTTTGGGAGAGGTTTAGGGTTCGGGAGAGGGTTAGGCTTTTGGAGAGTGTAAGGGTTTGGGAGAGGTTTAGCGTTTGGGACAGGCCAAAGGTTTGGGGGTGTGTAAGGGTTTGGGAGAGGGTAAGGGAGTGGGAGAGCGTTAGTGTTTGGGAGAGGGTAAGGGTTTGGGGGAGGGTAAGGATTTGGGAGATTGTTAGAGTTTGGGAGAGGGTAAAGGTTTGGAAGAGGGTAAGGGATTGGGAGAGCGTTAGGGTTTGGGAGAGGGTAAGGGTTTGGGGGAGGATAAGGTTTTGGGAGATGGTTAGTGTTTGGGAGAAGGTAAGGGTTTGGGAGATGGTAAGGGTTTGTGAAAGTGTTAGGGTTTCGGAGACGGTTAGGGATTGGGAGAGTGTTAGGGTTTGGAAAAGGGTAAGGGCTTTGGGATTGGGTATGGGTTTGAGAGAGTGTTAGGGTCTCGGAGAGTGTTAGGGTTGGGGAGTGGCTTAGGTTTTGGCATAGGGTTAGGGTTTGGGAGAGGGTTAGGGTTTGGGACAGGGTAAGGGCTTGGGAGAGTGTAAGGGTTTGGGAGAGTGTATTGGTTTGGGCGGTGTTTAGGGTTTGGAGAAGGTAAGTGTTTTGGATAGTGTTAGGGTTTGGGACAGAATAAGGGTTTGGATGAGGGTAAGGGTTAGGGAGAGGGTTAGCGCTTCAGAGAGGGAAAAGGTTTGGGATTGGGTCAGGGTTTCGGAGAGGGTAATGGTTCGGGAGAGTGTCATGCTTTGGTAGAGATTTTGGGATTTGGAGAGGGTAAGGGTTTGGGAGAGGGTAAGGTTTTCGGAGAGGTTTAGGCTTTGTGAGAGTGTTAGAGTTTGGGAGAGGGTTAGGGTTTGGGAGAGGGTTAGGGTTTGGGACTGGGTACGGGCGTGGGAGAGGGTATGGGCTTGGGAGAGGGTTAGGGTTTGGCAGAGGGTAAGGGTTTGGGAGAGGTTCAGGGTTTGGGAGAGGGTTAGGTTTTGCTAGAGGGTTAGGGTTTGGGACTGGGTACGGGCGTGGGAGAGGGTATGGACTTGGGAGAGGGTAAGGGTTTGGGAGAGTGTTAGTGTTTGGGAGATGGTTAGGATTTGGTAGACAGTTAGGGATTGGGAGATGGTAAAGTTTTGGGATTGGGTAAGCGTTTGAGAGAGTATCAGGGCTTGGGAGACGGTAAATGTTTGGGATCGGGTAATTGTTTGGGAGAGGGTAAGGGTTTTGGAGAGAGGTTGGTTTTGGGAGAGTGTTAGGGTTTGGGAGAAGGTAAGCGTTTGGGAGACGTTAAGGTTTTGAGAGAATATTAGGGTTTGGGAAAATGTTGGGTTTGGGAGAGGGTAAAGGTTTGGGATTGGGTAAATGTTTGGGCGAGGGTAAAGGTTTTGGAGAGAGATTGGTTTTGGGAGAGGGTTAGGGTTTGGGAGAAGGTAAGCGTTTGGGAGAGGGTAAGGGTTTGGGAGAACATTAAGGTTTGGGAAAGTGTTAGGGTTTGGGAGAGGGTAAGGGTTTGGGTGATGTTAAGTGTTTGGGAGAAGGCTAGGGTTTCGGAGAGGGTAAAGCATTGGGATTGGTTAAGGTTTGGGAGAGGGTAAGGGTTTGGGAGAGGGTTAGGCTTTTGGAGAGCGTTAGGGTTTGGGAGAGGGTTAGGGTTTGGGAGAGGGTAAATTTTGGGAGAGGATTAGGTTTTGGGAGAGGGTTAGGCTTTGGGAGAGGGTAAGGGTTTGAGAGAGGGTAAGGGTTCGGGAGAGTGTTAGGGTTTAGCTTTAGGGTCTGGAAGGGCGTTAAGGTTTGGGAAAAGGTTAGGGTTTGGGGGAGAGTTAGGCTTTGGGAGAGTGTATGTGTTTGGGTGAGTGTTAGGTTTTGGGTAAGAGGTAGGGTTTGGGAGATGGCAAGGTTTTGGGAGAGGTAAAGATTTGGGAGATGGAATGTGTTTGGGAGAGCATTAGGGTTTGGGAGAGTGTAAGAGTTTGGGAGAGGGTAAGGGTTTGGGAGAGTGTAAGGGTCTGGGAGAACGTAAGGTTTTGGGATGAGTGTATGTGTTTGGGAGAGGGTAAGGGTTTGAGAGAGGGTTAGGGTTTGGGACGAGGCACGGGCGTGGGAGAGGGTATGGGCTTGGGAGAGGGTAAGTTTTTGGGAGAGAGTTAGTGTTTGGGAGAGGGTTAGGGTTTGGTAGACAGTTAGGGATTGGGAGAGGGTAAAGATTTGGGATCGGGTAAGTGTTTGAGAGAGTGTCAGGTCTTGGGAGACGGTAAATGTTTGGGATCGGGTAATTGTTTGGGAGAGGGTAAGGGTTTTGGAGAGAGGTTTGTTTTGGGAGAGGGTTAGGGTTTAGGAGATGGTAAGCATTTGGGAGAGGTTAAGGGTTTGAGAGAACATTAGGATTTGGGAAAATGTTGGGTTTGGGAGAGAGTAAAGGTTTGGGATCGGGTAAATGTTTGGGCGAGGGTAAAGGTTAAGGAGAGAGGTTGGTTTAGGGAGAGGGTTAGTGTTTGGGAGAAGGTAAGCATTTAGGAGAGGGTAAGGGTTTGGGAGAACATTAAGGTTTGGGAAAGTGTTAGGGTTTGGGAGAGGGTTAGGTTTTGGAAGAGTGTTACGTATTGGGAGACTCTTATGTTTTGGGAGAGGTTAAGGGTCTGGGTGAGTGTTAGGGTTTGGGAGAGGGTGAAGGTTTGGGTGAGAGGTAGGGTCTGCGAGAGGGTTAGGGTTTGGGAGAGGGTAAGTGTTTGGGAGAGGGTAAGGGTTTGGTAGGGTGTTATGGTTTGGGAGAGGGTAAGGGTTTGGGTGATGGTAAGGGTTTGGGAGAAGGTTAGGGTTTTGGAGAGGGTAAAGCATTGGGATTGTTTAAGTGTTTGGGAGAGGGTAATGTTTTGGGAGAGGGTTAGTGTTTGGGAAAGGATAAACGTTTGGGAGAGGGTAAGTGTTTTGGGAGAGGGTTATTGTTTGGGAGAGGGTAAGGGTTTGGGAGAGGGTTATTGTTTGGGAGATGGTGATTGTTTGGGAGAGGGTAAGGGTTTGGGAGATGGTCAGTGTTTGGGAGAGAGTTAGGGTTTGGAAGAGGGTATGGGTGTGGGAGAGGGTATTGGCTTGGGAGAGGGTAAGGGTTTGGGAGAGTGTTAGTGTTTGGGAGATGGATAGGATTTGGTAGACCGTTAGGGATTGGGAGAGGGTAAAGATTTGGGATCGGGTAAGCGTTTGAGAGAGTGTCAGGGCTTGGGAGATGGTAAATGTTTGGGGTCGGGTAAATGTATGGGCGAGGGTAAAGATTAAGGAGAGAGGTTGGTTTTGGGAGAGGGATAGTGTTTGGGAGAAGGTAAGCGTTTGGGAGAGGGTAAGGGTTTGGGAGAACATTAGGGTTTGGGAAAGTGTTAGAGTTTGGGAGAGGTTAAGGGTTTGGGTGATGTTAAAGGTTTGGGAGAGTGTTTGGCTTTTGGAGACTGAGACGGTTTGGGAGAGGGTAAATTTTGGGAGAGGATTAGGTTTTGGGAGAGGGTTAGGGTTTGGGAGAGGGTAAGGGTTTGAGAGAGGGTTAGGGTTTGGGATAGCGTTAGGGTTTGTTGGAGGGAAAGGGTTCGGGAGTGTGTTAGAGTTTGGGGCAGGGTTCCGGTCTGGGAGAGGGTTACGGTTTGGGAGAAGGTAACGAATTGGGAGAGGGTTAGGGTTTAGGGTTAGGGTTTGGGAGGGAGTTAAGGTTTGGGAAAAGGTTAGGGTTTGGGGGAGAGTTAGGCTTTGGGAGAGTTTATGGGTTTGGGTGAGTGTTAGGTTTTGGGTGAGAGGTAGGGTTTGGGAGAAGGCAAGTGTTTGGGAGAGTGTAAGGTTTTGGGAGAGGGTAAAGATTTGGGAGATGTTATGTGTTTGGGAGAGCGTTAGGGTTTGGGAGAGTGTAAGGGTTTGGGAGAGGGTGAGGCTTTGGGAGAGGTTTAGCATTTGGGAGAGGCCAAGTGTTTGGGGGTGTGTAAGGGTTTGCGAGAGGGTTAGGGTTTGGGAGAGGGTTAGGGTTTGTTAGAGGGTAAGGGTTCGGGAGAGGGTTAGAGTTTGGGACAGGGTTAGGGTCTGGGAGAGTGTTAGGGTTTGGGAGAAGGTAACGAATTGGGAGAGGGTTAGGGTTTAGGGTTAGGGTTTGTGAGGGAGTTAACGTTTGGGAAAAGGTTAGTGTTTGGGGGAGAGTTCGCCTTTGGGAGAATGTATGGGTTTGGGTGAGTGTTAGGTTTTGGGTGAGAGGTAGGGTTTGGGAGAAGGCAAGGGTTTGGGAGAGGGTAAGGTTTTGGGAGACGGTAAAGATTTGGGAGATGGTATGTGTTTGGGAGAGCTTTAGGGTTTGGGATAATGTAAGGGTTTGGGAGAGTGTTAGGGTTTGGGAGAGTGTAAGGGTTTGGGAGAGGGTTAGGGTTTGTTAGAGGGTAAGGGTTCGGGAGAGGGTAAGGGTTTGGGAGAGGGTTAGGGTTTGGGAGAGGGTTAGGCTTTGGGAGAGTGTAAGGGTTTGGGAGAGGTTTAGCGTTTGGGACAGGCCAAGGGTTTGGGGGTGTGTAAGGTTTTGGGAGAGGGTAAGGGAGTGGGTGAGCGTTAGGGTTTGGGAGAGTGTAAGGGTTTGAGGAAGGGTAAGGATTTGGGAGAATGTAAGTGTTTGGGAGAAGGTAAGGGTTTGGGAGATGGTAAGGGTTTGTGAAAGTGTTAGGGTTTCGGAGATGGTTAGGGAATGGGAGAGGGTTAGGGTTTGGAAGAGGGCAAGGGCTTGGGGATTGTGTATGGGTATCGGAGAGTGTTAGGGTTTCGGAGAGTGTAAGGGTTGGGGAGTGGCTTAGGTTTTGGCAGAGGGTTAGGGTTTGCGAGAGGGAAAGGGTTTGGGACAGGGTAAGGGTTTGGGAGAGTGTAAGCGTTTGGGAGATTGTAATGGTTTGGGTGGGGTTTAGGGTTGGGAGAAGGTAAGTGTTTTGGAGAGTGTTAGCGTTTGGGACAGAATAAGGGTTTGGGTGAGGGTAAGGGTTAGGGAGAGGGTTAGCGTTTCAGAGAGGGAAAAGGTTTGGGATTGGGTCAGGGTTTGGGAGAGGATAATGGGTTGGGAGAGTGTCATGGTTTGGTAGAGATTTTGGGATTTGGAGGGGGTAAGGGTTTGGGAGAGGGTAAGGTTTTGGGAGAGGTTTAGGCTTTGTGAGTGTGTTAGAGTTTGGCAGAGGGTAAGGGTTTGGGATAGGGTCAGGGTTTGGGAGAGGGTTAGGGTTTGCTAGAGGGTTAGGGGTTGGGACTGGGTACGGGCATGGGAGAGGGTATGGGCTTGGGAGAGGGTAAGGGTTTGGGAGAGTGTTAGTGTTGGGAGATGGTTAGGATTTGGTAGACAGTTAGGGATTGGGAGAGGGTAAAGATTTGGGATCGTGTAAGCGTTTGAGAGAGTGTCAGGGCTTGGGAGACGGTAAATGTTTGGGATCGGGTAATTGTTTGGGCGAGGGTAAAGATTAAGGAGAGAGGTTGGTTTTGGGAGAGGGTTAGTGTTTGGGAGAAGGTAAGGGTTTAGGAGAGGGTAAGGGTTTGGGAGAACATTAGGGTTTGGGAAAGTGTTAGGGTTTGGGAGAGGGTAAGGGTTTGGGTGATGTTAAGTGATTGGGAGAAGGTTAGGGTTTCGGAGAGGGTGAAGCATTGGGATTGGTTAAGGTTTGGGACAGGGTTAGGTTTTGGGAGAGGGTTATGGTTTGGGTGAGGGTAAGGGTTTGAGAGAGGGTTAGGGTTTGGGAGAGGGTTAGGGTTTGTTAGAGGGTAAGTGTTCGGGAGAGTGTTAGGGTTTAGGGTTAGGGTTTGGGAGGGAGTTAAGGTTTGGGAAAAGGTTAGGGTTTGGGGGAGAGTTAGCCTTTGGGAGAGTGTATGGCTTTGGGTGATTGTTAGGTTTTGGGTAAGAGGTAAGGTTTGGGAGAAGGCAAGGGTTTGGGAGAGGGTAAGGTTTTGGTAGAGGTAAACATTTGGGAGATGGTATGTGTTTGGGAGAGCATTAGGGTTTGGGAGAGTGTAAGGGTTTGGGAGAGGGTTAGGGTTTGTTAGAGGGTAAGGGTTCGGGAGAGTGTTAGAGTTTGGGACAGGGTTAGGGTCTGGGAGAGGGTTAGGGTTTGGGAGAAGGAACGAATTGGTATAGGGCTAGGGTTTAGCGTTAGGATTTGTGAGGGAGTTAAGGTTTGGGAAATGGTTAGGGTTTGGGGAGAGTAAGCCTTTAGGAGAGTGTATTGGTTTGGTGAGTGTTAGGTTTTGGGTGAGAGGTAGGGTTTGGGAGAAGGCAAGGGTTTGGGAGAGGGTAAAGATTGGGGAGATGGTATGTGTTTGGGAGAGCGTTAGGTTTGGGAGAGTGTAAGGGTCTGGGAGATGTTGTGGGTTTGGGATCGGGTAAGGGTTTGGGATTGGGTAAGGGTTTGGGAGAGTGTTAGGGTTTGGGAGAGTTTTAGGTTTTGGGAGAGTTTAAGGGTCTGGGAGAGGGTAAGGTTTTGGGATGAGGGCTAGTGTTTGGGAGAGGGTAAGGGTTTGGGAGAGGGTTATGCGTTTGGCGAGTGTAAGGTTTTGGGAGAGGTTTAGCGTTTGGGAGAGGCCAAGGGTTTGGGGGTGTGTAAGGGTTTGGGAGAGGGTAAGGGAGTGGGAGAGCATTAGGGTTTGGGAGAGTTTTAGGGTTTGGGAGAGTGTAAGGGACTGGGAGAGGGTAAGGTTTTGGGATGAGGGTAAGTGTTTGGGAGAGGGTAAGGGTTTGGGAGAGGGTTAGGGTTCGGGAGAGGGTTAGGCTTTGGGAGAGTGTAAGGGTTTGGGAGAGGTTTACCGTTTGGGAGAGGCCAAGGGTTTGGGGGTGTGTAAGGGTTTGGGATAGGGTAAAGGAGTGGGAGAGCGTTAGGTTTTGGAAGAGGGTAAGGGTTTGGGGGAGAGTAAGGATTTGGGAGATGGTTAGTGTTTGGGAGAAGGTAAGTGTTTGGGAGATGGTAAGGGGTTGTGAACGTGTTATGGTTTCGGAGCCGATAAGGGATTGTGAGAGGGTTAGGGTTTGGAAGAGGGCAAGGGCTTTGGGATTGGGTATGGGTTTGGGAGAGTGTTAGGGTTTCGGAGAGTGTTAGGGTTGGGAGAGGCATAGGTTTTGGCAGAGGATTAGGGTTTGGGAGAGGGTTAGGTTTTGGGACAGGGTAATGGTTTGGGAGAGTGTAAGCGTTTGGGAGAGTGTATTGGTTTGGGCGGGGTTTAGGGTTGGGAGAAGGTAAGTGTTTTGAAGAGTGTTAGAATTTGGGACAGAATAAGGGTTTGGATGAGGGTAAGGGTTAGGGAGAGGGTTAGCGTTTCAGAGAGGGAAAAGGTTTGGGATTGGGTCAGGGTTTCGGAGAGGGTAATGGTTCGGGAGAGTGTCATGGTTTGGTAGAGATTTTGGGATTTGGAGAGGGAAAGGGTTTGGGAGAGTGTTAGTGTTTGGGAGATGGTTAGGGTTTGGTAGACAGTTAGGGATTGGGAGAGGGTAAAGATTTGGGATAGGGTAAGCGTTTGAGAGAGTGTCAGGGCTTGGGAGACGGTAAATGTTTGGGATCGGGTAATTGTTTGGGAGAGGGTAAGGGTTTGGGAGAAGGTAAGCATTTGGGAAAGGTTAAGGGTTTGAGAGAACATTAGGGTTTGCGAAAATGTTGGGTTTGGGAGAGAGTAAAGGTTTGGGATCGGGTAAATGATTGGTCGAGGGTAAAGGTTTTGGAGAGAGGTTGGTTTTGGGAGAGGGTTAGTGTTTGGGAGAAGTTAAGCATTTAGGAGAGGGTAAGGGTTTGGGAGAACATTAGGGTTTCGGAAAGTGTTAGGGTTTGGGAGAGGTTAAAGGTTTGGGTGATGTTAAGGGTTTGGGGGAAGGTTAGGGTTTCGGAGAGAGTAAAGCATTGGGATTGGTTAAGGTTTGCGAGAGGGTAAGGGTTTGGGAGAGGGTCTGGCTTTTGGAGAGTGTTAGGGTTTGGGAGAGGGTTAGGTTTTGGGAGAGGGTAAATTTTGGGAGAGGATTAGTTTTTGGGAGAGGGTTAGGGTTTGGGAGAGGGTAAGGGTTTGAGAGAGGGTTAGGGTTTGGGAGAGGGTTAGTGTTTGTTAGAGGGTAAGGGTTCGGGAGAGTGTTAGAATTTGGGCCAGGGTTAGGGTCTGGGAGAGGGGTAGGGTTTCGGACAAGGTAACGAATTGGGAGAGGGTTAGGATTTAGGGTTAGGGTTTGGGAGGGAGTTAAGGTTTGGGAAAAGGTTAGGGTTTGGGTGAGACTTAGGCTTTGGGAGAGTGTATGTGTTTGGGTGAGTGTTAGGTTTTGGGTGAAAGGTAGGGTTTGGGAGAAGGCAAGGCTTTGGCATCGGGTAAGGGTTTGGGAGAGTGTTAGGGTTTGGGAGAGTTTTAGGGTTTGGGAGAGTGTAAGGGTCTGGGAGAGGGTAAGGGTTTGGGATGAGGGTATGTGTTTGGGAGAGGGTAAGGGTTTGGGAGAGGGTTAGGCTTTGGAAGAGTGTAAGGGTTTGGGAGAGGTTTAGCGTTTGGGAGAGGTCATGGGTTTGGGGGTGTGTAAGGGTTTGGGAGAGGGTAAGGGAGTGGGAGAGCGTTAGGGTTTGAGAGAGTTTTAGGGTTTGGGAGATTGTAAGATTCTGGGAGAGGGTAAGGTTTTGGGATGAGGGTACGTGTTTGGGAGAAGGTAAGGGTTTGGGAGAGTCTTAGGGTTTGGGAGAGTGTTCGGCTTTGGGAGAGTTAAAGGGTTTGGGAGAGGTATAGCGTTTGGGAGAGGCCAAGGGTTTGGGGGTGTGTAAGGGTTTGAGAGAGGGTTAGGGTTTGGGAGAGAGTTAGGGTTTGTGAGAGGGTAAGGGTTCAGGTGAGTGTTAGAGTTTGGGACAGGGTTAGGGTCTGGGAGAGGGTTAGGGTTTGGGAGAAGGAACGAATTGGGAGAGGGTTAGGGTTCAGCGTTAGGGTTTGGGAGGGAGTTAAGGTTTGGGAAAAGGTTAGGGTTTGGGGGAGAGTTAGCCTTTGGGAGAGTGTATGGCTTTGGGTGAGTGTTAGGTTTTGGGTGAGAGGTAGGGTTTGGGAGAAGGCAAGGGTTTGGGAGAGGGTAAGGTTTTGGGAGAGGGTCAAGATTTGGGAGATGGTATGTGTTTGGGAGAGCGTTAGGTTTTGGGAGAGGGTAAGGGTTTGGGAGAGGGTGAGGGTTTGGGATCGGATAAAGGTTTGGGAGAGTGATAGCTTTTGGGAGAGTTTTAGGGTTTGGGAGAGTGTAAGGGTCTGGGACAGGGTAAGGTTTTGGGATGAGGGTAAGTGTTTGGGAGAGGGTAATGGTTTGGGAGAGGTTTAGGGTTTGGGAGAGGGTTATGCTTTGGGAGAGTGTAAGGGTTTGGGAGAGGTTTAGCGTTTGGAAGAGGCCAAGGGTTTGGGGGTGTGTAAGGGTTTGGGAGAGGGTAAGGGAGTGGGAGAGCGTTAGGGTTTGGGAGAGTTTTAGGGTTTGGGACAGAGTAAGGGTCTGGGAGAGGTAAGGTTTTGGGATGAGGTTAAGTGTTTGGGAGAGGGTAAGGGTTTGGGAGAGGGTTAGGGTTTGGGAGAGGGTTAGGGATCACGAGAGGGTTAGGCTTTTGGAGATTGTAAGGGTTTATGAGAGGTTAAGCATTTGGGAGAGGCCAAGGGTTTCGGGGTGTGTAAGGGTTTGGGAGAGGGTAAGGATTTGGGAGAGGATAAGGGATTGGGAGATGGTTAGTCTTTGGGAGAAGGTAAGGGTTTGGGAGATGGTAAGGGTTTGTGAAAGTGTTAGGGTTTCGGAGACGGTTAGGGATTGGGAGAGGGTTAGGGTTTGGAAAAGGGTAAGGGCTTTGGGATTGGGTATGGGTTTGGGAGAGTGTTAGGGTTTCGGAGAGTGTTAGGGTTGGGGAGAGGCTTACGTTTTGGCAGAGGGTTAGGGTTTGGGAGAGGGTTAGGTTTTGGGACAGGGTAAGGGTTTGGGAGAGTGTAAGGCTTTGGGAGACTGTATTGGTTTGGGCGGGGTTTAGGGTTGGGAGAAGGTAAGTGTTTTGGAGAGTGCTAGGATTTGGGACAGAATAAGGTTTTGGATGAGGGTAAGAGTTAGGGAAAGGGTTAGCGTTATAGAGAGGGAAAAGTTTTGGGATTGGGTCAGGGTTTCAGAGAGGGTAATGGTTCGGGAGAGTGTCATGGTTTGGTAGAGATTTTGGGATTTGGAGAGGGTAAGGGTTTGGGAGAGGTTAAGGTTTTGGGAGAGGTTTAGGGTTTTGGAGAGGTGAAGCGTTTGGGAGAGGGTAAGGGTTTTGGAAGAGGGTTATTGTTCGGGAGAGGGTAAGTGCTTGGGAGAGGGTTAGGGTTTTGGGAGATGGTGATTGTTTGGGAGAGGGTAAGGGATTGGGAGAGGTTTACCTTTTTGGGAGTGGTTTATTGTTTGGGAGAAGGTAAGTGTTTGGGAGAGGTTAGTGTTTGGGAGAGGGTTAGGGTTTGGGAGAGGGTTAGGGTTTGGAAGAGTGTTAAGTATTGGGAGAGACTTATGGTTTGGGAGAGGTTAAGGGTTTGGGAGAGTGTTAGGTTTTGGGAGAGGGTAAAGGTTTGGGAGAGAGGTAACGTTTGGGAATGGGTTAGGGTTTGGGAGAGGGTAAGTGATTTGGAGAGAGTGAGGGTTTGGGAGAGAGTTAGGGTTTGGGAGAGGGTAAGGGTTTGGGAAGGTGTTAGGGTTTGGGAGAGGGTTAGGGTTTGGGTGATGGTAAGGGAATGGGTGAAGGTAAGGGTTTTGGACAGTGTAAAGAATTGGGATTGGGTAAGTGTTTGGGAGAGGGTAAGGTTTTGGGATAGTGTTAGGGTTTGAGACAGAGTAAGGTTTTGGATGATGGTAAGGGTTTGGGAGAGTGTTAGGGTTTGTGAGAGTGTTAGGGATTTGGAGAGGTGAAGCGTTTGGGAGTGGGTAAGTGTTTTGGGAGAGGGTTATTGTTTGGGAGAGGGTAAGGGTTTGGGAGAGGGTTAGGGTTTTGGGAGATGGTTATTGTTTGGGAGAGGGTAAGGGATTGGGAGAGGGTTAGGGTTTTGGGAGAAGTTTATTGTTCGAGAGAGGGTAAGGGTTTGGGAGAGGTTAGGGTTTGCGAGAGGGTTAGGGTTTGGAAGAGTGTTAAGTATTGGGAGAGACTTATGGTTTGGGAGAGGTTACGGGTTTGCGAGAGTGTTAGGGTTTGGGAGAGGGTAAAGGTTTGGGAAAGAGGTAGGGTTTGGGAGAGGGTTAGTGTTTGGGAGAGGGCAAGTGTTTGCGAGAGTGTTAGGGTTTGGTAGAGGGTAAGGGTTTGGGAGGGTTTTAGGGTTTCGGTGTGGGTAAAGCATTGGGATTAGGAAAGTGTTTGCGAGAGGGTAAGGTTTTGTGAGAGGGTTAGGGGTTGGGAGAGGTTTAGGGTTTGGGAGAGTGTTAGGGTTTGGGATAATTTAACGATTTGGGAGAGGTTTAGTGTTTGGGAGAGGGTTAGGGTATGGGAGAGGGTTAGGGTTTGGGAGAGTGTTAGGGTTTGGGAGAGGGTTAGGATTTGGGGGAGAGCTAGGGTTTGGGAGAGTGTTAGGGTTTGGGAAAGAGTAAGGGTTTGGGAGAGGATTAGGGTGTGGGAGACGGTAAGGGTTTGGGAGAGTGTTAAGCTTTGGGAGAGTGATAGGGTTTGGGATAGGGTAAGGGTTTGGGAGAGGGTAAGGATTTGGGAGAGTGTTAGGGTTTGGGAGAGGGTAAGGGTTTGGAAGAGGTTAGGGTGAGTGAGAGAGTATTGATTTGGGAGAAGTTAAGAGTTTGGGAGATGGTAATGTTTTGGGAGAGGGTTAGGGTTTGGCAGAGGGTCAGGTTTTGGGAGAGGGTCAGGGGTGGGAGAGGGTTAGGGTTTGCTAGAGGGTTAGTCTTTGCGAGAGGGTAAGGGTGTGGGAGAGGGTATGGACTTTGGAGAGTGTAAGGGTTTGGGAGAGTGTTAGTGTTTGGGAGAGGGTTAGGATTTGGTAGAGAGTTAGGGATTGGGAGAGGGTAAAGATTTGGGATTGGGTAAGCGTTTGGGAGAGTGTTAGCGCTTGGGAGAGGGTAAAGGTTTGGGATCGGGTAATTGTTTGGAAGAGGGTAAGTGTTTTGGAGTGAGGTTGGTTTTGCGAGAGGGTTAGGGATTGGGAGAAGGTAAGCATTTTGGAGAGGGTAAGGGTTTGGGAGAACATTAGGGTTTGGGAAAGTGTTAGGGTTTGGGAGAGAGTAAAGGTTTGGGATCGGGTAAATGATTGGTCGAGTGTAAAGGTTTTGGAGAGAGGTTGGTTTTGGGAGAGGGTTAGTGTTTGGGAGAAGTTAAGCGTTTGGGAGAGGGTAAGGGTTTGGGAGAACGTTAGGGTTTGGGACATTGTTAGGGTTTGGGAGAGGGTAAGGGTTTGGGTGATGTTAAGGGTTTGGGAGAAGGTTAGGGTTTCGGAGAGGGTAAAGCATTGGGATTGGTTAAGGTTTGTGAGAAGGTAAGGCTTTGGGAGAGGGTAAGGGTTTTGAAGAGTGTTAGGGTTTGGGAGAAGGTTAGGGTTTGGGAGACGTAAAACTATGGGAGAGGATTAGGTTTTGGGAGAGGGTTAGGGTTTGGGATAGGGTAAGGGTTTGAGAGAGGGTTAGGGTTTGGGAGAGTGTTAGGGTTTGTTAGAGGGTAAGGGTTCGGGAGAGGGTTAGAGTTTTGGAGAGGGTAAGGGAAAGGGAACGAATTGTGATAGGGTAAGGGTTTAGGGTTAGGGTTTGCGAGGGAGTTAAGGTTTGGGAAAATGTTAGGGTTTGGGGGAGAGTTGTGGTTTGGGAGAGTGTATGGGTTTGTGTGAGCGTTAGGTTTTGGGTGACAGGTAGGGTTTGGGAAAAGGCAAGGGTTTGGGAGAGGGTAAGGTTTTGGGAGAGGGTAAAATTTGGGAGATGGTATGTGTTTGGGAGAGCATTAGGGTTTGGGAGAGGGTAAGGGTTTGGGAGAGGGTAAGGGTTTGGGAGAGGGTTAGGGTTTGGGGGAGGATATGGGTTTGGGGGAGGGTAACTATTTGGAAGATGGTTAGTGTTTGGGAGAAGGTAAGGTTTTGGGATCGGGTAAGGGTTTGGGAGAGGGTTAGGGTATGGGAGAGGTTTAGGGTTTGGGAGTGTGTAAGGGTGTGGGAGAGGGTAAGGTTTTGGGATGAGGGTAAGTGTTTGGGAGAGGGTAAGGGTTTGGGATAGGGCTAGGGTTTGAGAGAGGGTTATGCTTTGGGAGAGTGTAAGGGTTTGGGAGAGGGTAAGGGTTTGGGAGAGTGTAAGGGTTTGGGAGAGGGTAAGGGATTGGGAGAGGGTTAGGGTTTTGGAGAGCATATGGGTTTGGGGGAGGGTAAGGATTTGGGAGATGGTTAGTGTTTGGGAGAAGGTAAGGGTTTGGGAGAGGGTAAGGGTTTGTGAAAGTGTTAGGGCTTTGGAGAGGTTTGGGGATTGGGAGAGGGTTAGGGTTTTGAAGAGGGTAAGGGCTTTGGGATTGGGTATGGTTTTGGGAGATTTTTAGTGTTTCGGAGAGTGTTAGGACTGGGGAGAGGCTTAGGTTTTGGCAGAGGGTTAGGGTTTGGGAGAGGGTTAGGGTTTGGAATAGGGTAAAGGTATGGGAGAGTTTAAGGGTTTGGGAGAGTGTAATGGTTTGGGAGGGGTTTAGGGTTTGGGAGAAGTTAAGTGTTTGGGAGAGTGTTAGGGTTTGGGACAGAGTCAGGGTTTGGATGAGGGTAAGGGTTAGGGAGAGTATTAGCGTTTCGGAGAGGGAAAAGTTTTGGGATTGTGTCAGGGTTTCGGAGAGGGTAAGGGTTATGGAGAGTGTTAGGGTCTGGTAGAGTTTTTGGGATTTGGAGAGGCTAAGGGTTTGGGAGAGGTTAAGGTTTTGGAAGATGTTTAGGGTTTTGGAGGGTTCAAGCGTTTGGGAGAGGGTAAGGGTTTTGGGAGAGGGTTATTGTTTGGGAGAGGGTTAGAGTACGGGAGAGTGTTTGGATTTGGGAGAATGTAACGATTTGGGAGAGCGTTAGGATTTGGGAGAGGGTAAGGGTTTGTGGCAGAGTAAGGGTTTGGGAGAGGGTTAGGATTTGGGGGAGAATTTGGGTTTGGGAGAGTGTCAGGGTTTGGGAGAGATTAAGGGTTTGGGAGAGGATTAGGCTTTGGGAGACGGTAAGGGTTTGGGAGAGTGTTATGCTTTGGGAGACTGTTAGGGTTTGGGAGAGGGTAAATGTTTGGGAGAGAGTTACTATTGGGAGAGGGTAAGGGTTTGCGAGAGAGTAAGGATTTGGGAGAGTGTTAGGGTTTGGGAGAGGGTAATGGTTTGGAAGAGGTTAGGGTTAGTGAGAGGGTATTGATTTGGGAGAAGGTAATGGTTTGGGAGAGGGTAAGGTTTTGGGAGAGGGTTAGGGTTTGTGAGAGTGTTAGATTTTGGGAGAGGGTTAGTGTTTTGGGAGGGGTTTAGGGTTTCGGAGAAACTAAGTGTTTGGGATAGTGTTAGGGTTTGGGACAGAGTAAGGTTTTGGATGAGGGTAAGGGTTTGGGAGTGTGTTAGGGTTTGGTAGAGTGTTTGGGAGTTGGAGAGGGTAAGGGTTTGGGACAGTTTAAGGTTTTGGGAGAGGTTTAGGGTTTTGGAGAAGGTAACGAATTATGATAGGGTAAGGCTTAAGGGTTAGGGTTTGGGAGTGAATTAAGGTTTGGGAAAAGATTAGGGTTTGGGGGAGAGTTAGGGTTTGGGAGAGGGTATGGGTTTGGGTGAGTGTTAGGTTTTGGGTGAGAGGTAGGGTTTGGGAAAAGGCAAGGGTTTGGGAGAGGTTTAGGGTTTTGGAGAGGTGAAGTGTTTGGGAGAGGGTAAATGTTTTGGGAGAGGGTTATTGTTTGGGAGAGAGTAAGGGTTTGGGAGAGGGTTAGGGTTTTGGGAGATGGTTATTGTTTGGGAGAGGGTAAGGGTTTGTGAGAGGTTAGGGTTTGGGAGAGGGTTAGGGTTTGGAAGAGTGTTAAGTATTGGGAGAGACTTATGGTTTGGGAGAGGTTAAGCGTTTGGGAGAGTGTTAGGTTTGGGAGAAGGTAAAGGTTTGGGTAAGAGGTAAGGTTTGGCAGAGGGTAATGTATTGGGAGAGGGTAAGGGTTTGGGAGAGGGTTAGGGTTTGCTAGAGGGTTAGTGTTTGCGAGAGGGTAAGGGTGTGGGAGAGGGTATGGGCTTGGGAAAGTATAAGGGTTTGGGAGAATGTTAATGTTTGGGAGAGGGTTAGGATTTGGTAGAGAGCTAGGGATTGGGAGAGGGTAAAGATTTGGGATCAGGTAAGCGTTTGGGAGAGTGTTAGCGCTTGGGAGAGGGTAAAAGTTTGGGATCGGGTTATTGTTTGGGAGAGTGTAAGGGTTTTGGAGAGTGGTTGGTTTAGGGAGAGGGTTAGTGTTTGGAAGAAGGTAAGTGTTTGGGAGAGGGTAAGGGTTTGGGAGAACATTAGGGTTTGTGACAGTGTTAGGGTTTGGGAGAGGGTAAGGGTTTGAGTGATGTTAAGGGTTTGGGAGAATGTTAGGTTTTCGGAGAGGGTAAAGCATTGGGATTATTTAAGGTTTGGGAGATGGTAAGGGTTTGGGAGAGGCTTAGGGTTTTGGAGAGTGTTAGGGTTTGGGAGAGGGTTAGGGTTTGGGAGAGGGTAAGGGTTTGAGAGAGGGTTAGGTTTTGGGAGAGGGTTAGGGTTTGTTAGAGGGTAAGGGTTCGGGAGAGGGTTAGAGTTTGGGAGAGGGTTAGGGTTTGGGAGAGGGTTAGGGTTTGGGAGAAGGTAACGAATTGTGATAGGGTAAGGGTTTAGGAATAGGGTTTGGGAGGGAGTTAAGGTTTGGGAAAAGGTCAGGATTTGGGGGAGAGTTAGGGTTTGGGAGAGTTTATGGGTTTGGGTGAGTGTTAGGTTTTGGGTGAGAGGTAGGGTTTGGGAAAAGGCAAGGGTATGGGAAAGGGTAAGGTTTTGGGAGAGGGTGAAATTTGGGAGATGGTATGTGTTTGAGAGAGCGTTAGGGTCTGGGGGTGGGTATGGGTTTGGGAGAGGGTAAGGGTTTGGGAATGGGTAAGGGTTTGCGAGAGGGTTATGGTTCGGGAGAGGTTTAGGGTTTGGGAGAGTGTATGGGTCTGGGAGAGGGTAAGGGATTGGGAGAGGTTAGGGTTTGGTAGAAGTTTAGGGTTTGGGAGACTGTAAGGGTCTGGGAGAGGAAAGATTTTGGGATGAGGTAAGTGTATGGGAGAGGGTAAGGGTTGGGAGAGGGTTAGGATTTGGGAGAGGGTTATGCTTTGGGTGAGTGTAAGGGTTTGGGAGAGGTTTAGCGTTTTGGAGAGGCCAAGGGTTTGGGGCAGTGTAAGGGTTTGGGAGAGGGTAAGGGATTGGGAGAGGGTTAGGGTTTGGGAGAGGGCAAGTGTTTGGGGGAGGGTAAGGATTTGGGAGATGTTTAGTGTTTGGGAGAAGGTAAGGGTTTGGGAGAGGGTAAGGGTTTGGGAAAGTGTTAGGGATTGGGAGAGGGAAAGGGCTTTGGGATTGGGTATGGGTTTGGGAGAGTGTTAGGGTTTGGAAGGGAGTAAGGGTTTGGGAGAGGATTAGGGTTTGGGAGACGGTAAGGGTTTGGGAGAGTGTTATGCTTTGGGAGAGTGTTAGGGTTTGGGAGAGGGTAAGTGTTTGGGAGAGAGTTACATTTTGGGAGAGGGTAAGGGTTTGCGAGAGTGTAAGGAATGAGAGAGTGTTAGGGTTTATGAGAGGGTTATGGTTTGGGAGAGGTTAGGGTTAGTGAGAGGGTATTGATTTGGGAGAAGTTAATGCTTTGGGAGAGGGTAAGGGTTTGGGAGAGGGTTAGGCTATGCCAGAGTGTTAGAGTTTGGGAGAGGGTTAGGGTTTGGGAGGGTTTTAGGGTTTGGGAGAAACTAAGTGTTTGGGATAGTGTTAGGGTTTGGGACAGAGTAAGGTTTTGGATGATGGTAAGGGTTTGGTAGAGTGTTAGGGTTTGGTAGAGTGTTTGGGATTTGGAGAGGGTAAGGGTTTGGTAGAGGTTAAGGTTTTGGGAGAGGTTTAGGGTTTTGGAGAGTTGAAGCATTTGGGAGAGGGTAAGTGTTTTGGGAGAGGGTTATTGTTTGGGAGAGGGTTATTGTTTGGGAGAGGGTTAGGGTTTTGGGAGAGGTTTATTGTTCGAGAGACGGTAAGGGTTTGGGCGATGTTCGGGTTTGGGAGAAGGTTTGGGTTTGGAAGAGTGTTAAGTATTGGGAGAGACTTATGGTTTGGGAGTGGTTAAGGGTTTGGGAGAGTTTTAGGGTTTGGGAGAGGGTAAAGATTTGGGAGAGACTTAGGTATTGTGAGAGGGTTAGTGTTTGTGAGAGGGTAAGTGTTTGGGAGCGAATTAGGGTTTGGGATAGGCTTAGGTTTTGGGAGAGGGTAAGGGTTTGGGAGGGTGTTAGGGTTTCGGATAGGGTAAAGCTTTGGGATTGGGTAAGTGTTTGCGAGAGGGTAAGGTTTTGGGAGAGTGTTAGGGTTTGGGAGAAGTTAACGATTTGGGAGAGGTTTAGTGTTTGGGAGAGGGTTAGGATTTGGGAGAAGGTAACGATTTGGGAGAGGGTTAGGGTTTGGGAGAGGGTTAGGATTTGGGCGAGAGTTAGGGTTTGGGAGAGTGTTAGGGTTTGGGAAAGAGTAAGCGTTTGGGACAGGGTTAGGGTTTGTTAAAGGGTAAGGGTTTGGGAGAGTGTTATGCCTTGGGAGAGTGTTAGGATTTGGGAGAGGTTAAGGGTTTGGGAGAGGTTAAGGATTTGGGAGAGTGCTAGGGTTTGGGAGAGGGTAAGGGTTTGGAAGAGGTTAGTGTGAGTGAGAGGGTATTGATTTGGGAGAAGATAAGGGTTTGGGAGAGCGTAATGTTTTGGAAGAGTGTTAGGGCTTGGCAGAGGGTAATGTTTTGGGAGAGGGTCAGGGTTTGGGAGAGGGTTAGGGTTTGCTAGAGGGTTAGTATTTGGGAGAGGGTAAGGATGTGGGAGAGGGTATGGACTTGGGAAAGGATAAGGGTTTGGGAGAGTGTTAGTGTTTGGGAGAGGGTAAAGGTTTGGGATCAGGTAATTGTTTGGGAGAGGGTAAGGGTTTTGGAGAGAGGTTGGTTTTGGGAGAGGGTTAGGGTTTGGGAGAGGGTAAGCATTTGGGAGAGGGTAAGGGTTTGGGAGAACATTAGGGTTTGGGAAAGTGTTAGGGTTTGGGAGAGAGTAAATGTTTGCGATCGGGTAAATGATTGGTCGAGGGTAAAGGTTTTGGAAAGAGTTTGGTTTAGGGAGAGGGCTAGTGTTTGGGAGAAGGTAAGCATTTGGGAGATAGTAAAGGTTTGGGAGAACATTAGGGTTTGGGACAGTGTTAGGGTTTGGGAGAGGGTAAGGGTTTGGGTGATGTTAAGTGTTTGGGAGAAGGTTAGGGTTTCGGAGAAAGTAAAGCATTGGGATTGGTTAAGGTTTGGGAGAGGGTAAGTGTTTGGGAGAGGGTTAGGCTTTTGCAGAGTGTTAGGGTTTGCGAGAGGGTTAGGGTTTCGGAGAGGGTTATGCTTTGGGAGAGTGTAAGGGTTTGGGAGAGGTTTAGCGTTTTGGAGAGGCCAAGGGTTTGGGGGAGTGTAAGGGTTTGGGAGAGGGTTAGGGTTTGGGAGAGGGTATGGGTTTGGGAAAGTGTTAGGGTTTTGGAGAGGGTTAGGGTTTTGGAGAGGGTTAGGGATTGGGAGAGGGAAAGGGCTTTGGTATTGGGTATGGGTTTGGGAGAGTGTTAGGGTTTGCGAGAGAGTAAGGGTTTGGGAGAGGGTCAGGTTTTGGGAGAGTTTAAGGTTTTGGGAGTGTTTTAGGGTTTGGAGATTTGAAGCGTTTGGGAGAGGGTAAGTGTTTTGGGAGAGGGTTAGGGTTTTGGGAGAGGGTTATTGTTTGGGAGAGGGTAAGGGTTTGGGAGAGGGTTAGGGTTTTGGGAGAGGTTTATTGTTCGAGAGACGGTAAGGGTTTGGGAGAGGGTTAGGGTTTGGGAGAGTTTTAGGGTTTGGGAGAGGGTAAAGGTTTGGGAGAGACTTAGGTATTGGGAGAGGGTTAGTGTTTGGGAGTGAGTTAGGGATTGGGAGAGGGATAGGGTTTGGGATAGGGTAAGGGTTTGGGAGAGAGTCAAGGTTTGGGATCGGGTGAATGATTGGTCGAGGGTAAAGGTTTTGGAGAGAGGTTGGTTTTGGGAGAGGGTTAGTGTTTGGGAGAGGGTAAGCGTTTGGGAGAGGGTAAGGGTTTGTGAGGACATTAGGGTTTGGGACAGTGTTAGGGTTTGGGAGAGTGTAAGGGTTTGGGAGAGGGTAAGGGTTTGGGTGAACATTAGGGTTTGGGACAGTGTTAGGGTTTGGGAGAGGGTAAGGGTTTGGGAGAACATTAGGGTTTGGGACAGTGTTAGGGTTTGGGAGAGGGTAAGGGTTTGGGTGATGTTAAGGGTTTGGGAGAAGGTTAGGGTTTCGGAGAGTGCAACGCATTGGGATTGGTTAAGGTTTGGGAGACGGTAAGGGTTTGGGAGAGGGTTAGGATTTTGGAGAGTGTTAGGGTTTGGGAGAGAGTTAGGGTTTGGGAGAGGGTAAATTTTGGGAGAGGATTAGGTTTTGGGAGAGGGTTAGGGTTTGGGAGAGGGTAAGGGTTTGAGAGAGGGTTAGGGTTTGGGAGAGGGTTAGGGTTTGTTAGAGGGTAAGGGTTTGGGAGAGGGTTAGGTTTTGGGAGAACGTAACGAATTGTGATAGGGTAACAGTTTAGGGTTGGGGATTGGGAGTGAGTTAAGGTTTGGGAAAAGGTTAGGTTTTGGGGGAGAGTTAAGGTTTGGGACAGTGTATGGGTTTGGGTGAGTGTTAGGTTTTGGGTCAGAGGTAGGGTTTGGGAAAAGGCAAGGGTTTGGGAGAGGGTAACGTTTTGGGAGAGGGTAAAATTTGGGAGAAGGTATGTGTTTTGGGTGAGCGTTAGGTTATGGGAGAGGGTAAGATTTTGGTAGAGGGGTAAGGGTTTGGGAGTGGTTTAGGTTTTGGGAGACGTTTAGGGTTTGGGAGAGTGTAAGGGTCTGGGAGAGGGTAAGGGATTGGGATGAGGGTAAGTGTTTGGGAGAGGATAAGGGTTTGGGATGGGTTTGCAGATTGGGAGAGGGTTATGCTTTGGGAGAGAGTAAGGGTTTGGGAGAGGATTAGGGTGTGGGAGACGGTAAGGGTTTGGAAGAGTGTTATGCTTTGGGTGAGTGTTAGGGTTTGGGAGATTTTAAGTGTTTGGTAGAGAGTTACGGTTTGGGAGAGGGTAAGGGTTTGCGAGAGAGTAAGGATTTGGGAGAGGGTAAGGTTTTAGGAGAGTGTAATGGTTTGGAATAGGTTAGGGTTAGTGAGAGGGTCTTGATTTGGGAGAAGGTAATGGTTTGGGAGAGGGTAAGGTTTTGTGAGAGGGTTAGGGTTTGCGAGAGTGTTAGAATTTGGGAGAGGGTTAGGGTTTGGGAGGGGTTTAGGGTTTGGGAGAAACTAAGTGTTTGGGATAGTGTTAGGGTTTGGGACAGAGTAAGGTTCTGGATGATGGTTAGGGTTTGGGAGAGTGTTAGGGTTTGGTAGAGTGTTTGGGATTTGGAGAGGGTAAGGGTTTGGGAGAGGGTAAGGGTTTTGGGAGAGGTTTAGGGTTTTGGAGAGTTGAAGCGTTTGGGAGAGGGTAAGTGTTTTGGGAGAGGGTTATTGTTTGGGAGAGGGTTATTGTTTGGGAGAGGGTAAGTGTTTGGGAGAGGGTTATTGTTTGGGAGAGGGTAAGGGTTTGGGAGAGGGTTAGCGTTTTGGGAGATGGTTATTGTTTGGGAGAGGGTAAGGGATTGGGAAAGGGTTAGGGTTTTGGGAGAGGTTTATTGTTCGGGAGAGGGTAACGCTTTGGGAGAAGTTAGCGTTTGGGAGAGGGTTAGGGTTTGGAAGAGTGTTAAGTATTGGGAGAGACTTATGGTTTGGGAGAGGTTAAGGGTTTGGGAGAGTTTTAGGGTTTGGGACAGGGTAAAGGTTTGGGAGAGACTTAGGTATTGGGAGAGGGTTAGTGTTTGGGAGAGTGTAAGTGTTTGGGAGTGAGTTAGGGTTTGGGATAGGGTTAGGGTTTGGGAGAGGGTAAGGGTTTGGGAGGGTGTTAGGGTTTCGGAGAGGTTTAGGGTTTGGGAGAGTGTAAGGGTTTGGGATAAGTTAACGATTTGGGAGAGGTTTAGTGTTTGGGAGAGGGTTAGGGTATGGGAGTGGGTTAGGATTTGGGAGAAGGTAACGATTTGGGAGAGGGTTAGGGTTTCGGAGAGGGTTAGGTTTTGGGAGAGAGTTAGGATTTGTGGGAGTGTTAGCGTTTGGGAGAGAGTTAGGGTTTGGGAAAGAGTAAGGGTTTGGGAGAGTGTTATGCTTTGGGAGAGTGTTAGGGTTTGGGATAGGGTATGGGTTTGGGAGATAGTTACGATTTGGGAGAGAGTAAGGGTTTGGGAGAGGGTAAGGATATGGGAGAGTGTTAGGGTTTTGGGAGATGGTGATTGTTTGGGAGAGGGTAAGGGATTGGGAGAGGGTTACGTTTTTGGGAGTGGTTTATTGTTTGGGAGAGGGTAAGGGTTTGGGAGAGGTAAGGGTTTGGGAGAGTGTTAAGTATTGGGAGAGACTTATGGTTAGGGAGAGGTTAAGGGTTTGGGAGAGAGGTAGGGTTTGGGAGAAGGTTAGTGTTTGGGAGATGGTAAGTGATTGGGAGTAAGTTAGGGTTTGGGAGAGAGTAAGGGTTTGGGATAGGGGAAGGGTTTGGGAGAGAGTTACGATTTGGGATAGGGTAAGGGTTTGGGAGAGGGTAAGGGTTTGGGAGAGTGTTAGGGTTTGAGAGAGGGTAAGGGTTTGGAAGAGGTTAGGGTGAGTGAGAGGGTATTGATTTGGGAGAGGATAAGGTTTTGGGAGAGGGTAATGTTTTGGCAGAGGGTAAGGGTGTGGGAGAGGGTATGGGCTTGTGAGAGGGCAAGGGTTTGGAAGAGTGTTAGTGTTTGGGAGAGGGTTAGGATTTGGTAGAGAATTAGGGATTGGGAGAGGGTAAAGATTTGGGATAGGGTAAGCGTTTGGGAGAGTGTTAGCGCTAGGGAGAGGGTAAAGGTTTGGGATCAGGTAATTGTTTGGGAGAGAGGTTGGTTTTGGGAGAGGGTTAGGGATTGGGAGAAGGTAAGCGTTTGGGAGAGGGTAAGGGTTTGGGATAAAATTAGTGTTTGGGAAAGTGTTAGTGTTTGGGAGAGAGTAAATGTTTGCGATCGGGTAAATGATTGGTCGAGGGTAAAGGTTTTGGAGAGAGGTTGGTTTAGGGAGAGGGTTAATGTTTGGGAGAAGGTAAGCGTTTGGGAGAGGGTAAGGGTTTGGGAGAGGGTAAATTTTGGGAGAGGATTAGGTTTTGGGAGAGGGTTAGGGTTTGGGAGAGGGTTAGGGTTTGGGAGAGGGTTAGGGTTTGGGAGAGGGTTAGGGTTTTGGGAGAGGGTTATTGTTGGGAGAGGGTAAGTGTTTGGGAGAGGGTTAGGTTTTTGGGATAGGGTTAGGGTTTGGGAGAGGGTAAGGGTTTGGGAGGGTGTTAGGGTTTCGGAGAGGTTTAGGGTTTGGGAGAGTGTAAGGGTTTGGGATAAGTTAACGATTTGGGAGAGGTTTAGTGTTTGGGAGAGGGTTAGGGTATGGGAGTGGGTTAGGATTTGGGAGAAGGCAACGATTTGGGAGAGGGTTAGGGTTTCGGAGAGGGTTAGGTTTTGGGAGAGAGTTAGGATTTGTGGGAGTGTTAGCGTTTGGGAGAGAGTTAGGGTTTGGGAAAGAGTAAGGGTTTGGGAGAGTGTTATGCTTTGGGAGAGTGTTAGGGTTTGGGATAGGGTATGGGTTTGGGAGATAGTTACGATTTGGGAGAGAGTAAGGGTTTGGGAGAGGGTAAGGATATGGGAGAGTGTTAGGGTTTTGGGAGATGGTGATTGTTTGGGAGAGGGTAAGGGATTGGGAGAGGGTTACGTTTTTGGGAGTGGTTTATTGTTTGGGAGAGGGTAAGGGTTTGGGAGAGGTAAGGGTTTGGGAGAGTGTTAAGTATTGGGAGAGACTTATGGTTAGGGAGAGGTTAAGGGTTTGGGAGAGTGTTAGAGTTTGGGAGAGGGTAAAGGTTTGGGAGAGAGGTAGGGTTTGGGAGAAGGTTAGTGTTTGGGAGATGGTAAGTGATTGGGAGTAAGTTAGGGTTTGGGAGAGAGTAAGGGTTTGGGATAGGGGAAGGGTTTGGGAGAGAGTTACGATTTGGGATAGGGTAAGGGTTTGGGAGAGGGTAAGGGTTTGGGAGAGTGTTAGGGTTTGAGAGAGGGTAAGGGTTTGGAAGAGGTTAGGGTGAGTGAGAGGGTATTGATTTGGGAGAGGATAAGGTTTTGGGAGAGGGTAATGTTTTGGCAGAGGGTAAGGGTGTGGGAGAGGGTATGGGCTTGTGAGAGGGCAAGGGTTTGGAAGAGTGTTAGTGTTTGGGAGAGGATTAGGATTTGGTAGAGAATTAGGGATTGGGAGAGGGTAAAGATTTGGGATAGGGTAAGCGTTTGGGAGAGTGTTAGCGCTAGGGAGAGGGTAAAGGTTTGGGATCAGGTAATTGTTTGGGAGAGAGGTTGGTTTTGGGAGAGGGTTAGGGATTGGGAGAAGGTAAGCGTTTGGGAGAGGGTAAGGGTTTGGGATAAAATTAGTGTTTGGGAAAGTGTTAGTGTTTGGGAGAGAGTAAATGTTTGCGATCGGGTAAATGATTGGTCGAGGGTAAAGGTTTTGGAGAGAGGTTGGTTTAGGGAGAGGGTTAATGTTTGGGAGAAGGTAAGCGTTTGGGAGAGGGTAAGGGTTTGGGAGAGGGTAAATTTTGGGAGAGGATTAGGTTTTGGGAGAGGGTTAGGGTTTGGGAGAGGGTTAGGGTTTGGGAGAGGGTAAGGGTTTGGGAGAGGGTTAGGGTTTTGGGAGAGGGTTATTGTTGGGAGAGGGTAAGTGTTTGGGAGAGGGTTAGGTTTTTGGGAGATGGTGATTGGGAGAGGGTAAGGGATTGGGAGAGGGGTAGGGTTTGGGAGAGGGTTAGGGTTTGTGTGAGGGTTAGGGTTTGGGAGAAGGTAACGATTTTGGAGAGGGTTAGTGTTTGGGAGAGGGTTAGAGTACGGGAGAGTGTTTGGATTTGGGAGAAGGTAACGATTTGGGAGAGCGTTAGGATTTGGGAGAGGGTTAGGGTTTGTGGCAGAGTTAGGGTTTGGGAGAGGGTTAGGATTAGGGGAGAATTAGCGTTTGGGAGAGTGTTAGGGTTTGGGAGAGTGTAAGGGTTTGGGAGAGGATTAGGGTTTGGGAGACGGTAAGGGATTGGGAGAGTGTTATGCTTTCGGAGACTGTTAGGGTTTGGGAGAGGGTAAGGGTTTGCGAGAGTGTAAGGATTTGGGAGAGTTTTAGGGTTTGGGAGAGGGTAATGGTTTGGAAGAGGTTAGGGTTAGTGAGAGGGTATTGATTTGGGAGAAGGTAATGGTTTGCAAGAGGGTAAGGTTTAGGGAGAGTGTTAGGGTTTGTGAGAGTGTTAGATTTTGGGAGAGGGTTAGGGTTTGGGAGGGGTTTAGGGTTTGGGAGAAACTAAGTGTTTGGGATAGTGTTCGGGTTTGGGACAGAGCAAGGTTTTGGATGAGGGTAAGGGTTTGGGAGAGGGTTAGGGTTTGGTAGATGTTTGGGATTTGGAGAGGGTAAGGGTTTGGGACAGTTTAAGGTTTTGGGAGAGGTTAAGGGTTTTGGAGAAGGTAACGAATTGTGATGGGGTAAGGCTTTAGGGTTAGGGTTTGGGAGTGAATTAAGGTTTGGGAAAAGGTTAGGTTTTGGGGGAGAGCTAGAGTTTGGGAGAGGGTATGGGTTTGGGTGAGTGTTACGTTTTGGGTGAGAGATAGGGTTTGGGAAAAGGCAAGGGTTTGGGAGAGGGTAAGGTTTTGGGAGAGGTTTAGGGTTTTGGAGAGGTGAAGTGTTTGGGAGAGGGTAAATGTTTTGGGGGAGGGTTATGGTTTGGGAGAGAGTAAGGGTTTGGGAGAGGGTTAGGGTTTTGGGAGTTGGTTATTGTTTGGGAGAGGGTAAGGGTTTGTGAGAGGTTAGGGTTTGGGAGAGGGTTAGGGTTTGGAAGAGTGTTAAGTATTGGGAGAGACTTATGGTTTGGGAGAGGTTAAGGGGTTGGGAGAGTGTTAGGTTTGGGAGAGGGTAAAGGTTTGGGTGAGAGGTAGGGTTTGGGAGAGGGTTTGTGTTTGGGAGAGGGTAAGTGTTTGGGAGAGGGTAAGTGTTTGGGATTGAGTTAGGGTTGGGAGAGGGTTAGGGTTTGGGAGAGGGTAAAGGTTTGCGAGGGTGTTAGGGTTTCGGAAATGGTAAAGCATTGGGATTGGGTAATTGTTTGCGAGAGGGTAAGGTTTTGGGAGAGTGTTAGGGTTTGGGAGAGGTTTAGGGTTTGGGACAGTGTTAGGGTTTGGGAGAAGTTAACGATTTGGGAGAGGTTTAGTGTTTGGGAGAGGGTTACGGTATGGGAGAGGGTTAGGATTTCGGAGAAGGTAACGATCAGGGAGAGGGTTAGGGTTTGGGAGAGAGTTAGGGTTTGGGAGAGGGTTAGGATTTGGGGGAGAGTTAGGGTTTGGGAGAGAGTTAGGGTTTGGGAGAGGGTTAGGATTTGGGGGAGAGCTAGGGTTTTGGAGAATGTTAGGGTTTGGGAAAGAGTAAGGGTTTGGGAGAGGATTAGCGTTTGGGAGACGGTAAGGGTTTGGGAGAGTGTTATGCTTTCGGAGAGTGTTAGGGTTTGGGATAGGGTAAGGGTTTGGGAGAGAGTTACGATTTGGCAGAGGGTAAGGGTTTGGGAGAGGGTAAGGATATGGGAGAGTGTTAGGGTTTGGGAGAGGGTAAGGGTTTGGAAGAGGTTAGGGTGAGTGAGAGAGTATTGATTTGGGAGAAGATAAGGGTTTGGGAGAGCGTAATGTATTGGGAGATGGTCAAGGTTTGGGAGAGGGTTAGGGTTTGCTAGAGGGTTAGTGTTTGGGAGAGGGTAAGGGTGTGGGAGAGGGTATGGGCTTGGGACAGTATAAGGGTTTGGGAGAGTGTTAATGTTTGGGACAGGGTTAGGATTTGGTTGAGAACTAGGGATTGGGAGAGGGTAAAGATTTGGGATCGGGTAAGCATTTGGGAGAGTGTTAGCGCTTGGGAGAGCGTAAAGGTTTGGGATAGGGTTAGGGTTTGGGAGAGGGTAAGGGTTTGGGATAAGTTAACGATTTGGGAGAGGTTTAGTGTTTGGGAGAGGGTTAGGGTATGGGAGTGGGTTAGGATTTGGGAGAAGGTAACGATTTGGGAGAGGGTTAGGGTTTCGGAGAGGGTTAGGTTTTGGGAGAGGGTTAGGATTTGTGGGAGTGTTAGCGTTTGGGAGAGTGTTAGGGTTTGGGAGAGAGTAAGGGTTTGGGAGAGTGTTATGCTTTGGGGGAGTGTTAGGGTTTGGGATAGGGTATGGGTTTGGGAGAGAGTTACGATTTGGGAGAGGGTAAGGGTTTGGGAGAGGGTAAGGATATGGGAGAGTGTTAGGGTTTGGGAAAGGGTAAGTGTTTGGAAGAGGTTAGGGTGAGTGAGAGGGTATTGATTTGGGAGAAGATAAGGGTTTGGGAGGGTAGAATGTTTTGGGAGAGTGTTAGAGTTTGGCAGAGGGTAAGGTTTTGGGAGAGGGTCAGGGTTTGGGAGAGGGTTAGGGTTTGCTAGAGGGTTAGTGTTTGGGAGAGGGTAAGGGTGTGGGAGAGGGTAATGGTTTGGGAGAGTGTTAGTGTTTGGGAGAGGGTTAAGATTTGGTAGAGATTTAGGGATTGGGAGAGGGTAAAGATTTGGGATCGGGTAAGCGTTTGGGAGAGTGTTAGCGCTTGGGAGAGGGTAAAGGTTTGGGATCAGGTAATTGTTTCGGAGAGGGTTAGAGTTTGGGAGAGTTTTAGGGTTTGGGAGAGTGTAAGTGTTTGGGAGAGTGTAAGGTTTTGGGAGAGGGTTAGGGTTTGGCAGAGGGTTATGCTTTGGGAGAGGGTAAGGGTTTGGGAGAGGTTTAGCGTTTGGGAGCGGCCAAGGGTTTGAGGGAGTGTAAGGGTTTGGGAGAGGGTAAGGGATTGGGGGAGGGTAAGGATTTGGGAGATGTTTAGTCTTTGGGAGAAGGTAAGGGTTTGGGAGAGGTTAAGGATTTGGGAAAGTGTTAGCGTTTTGGAGAGGGTTAGGGATTGGGAGAGGGAAAGGGCTTTGGGATTGGCTATGGGTTTGGGAGAGTGTTAGGGTTTGGGAGAGGATTAGGGTTTGGGAGACGGTAAGGGTTTGGGAGAGTGTTATGCTTTGGGAGAAGGTTAGTGTTTGGGAGAAAGTAAGTATTTGGGAGAGAGCTACGGTTTGGGAGAGGGTAAGGTTTTGCGGGACAGTAAGGATTTGGGAGAGTGTTAGGGTTTAGGAGAGGGCAATGATTTGGAAGAGGTTAGGGTTAGTGAGAGGGCATTGATTTGGGAGAAGGTAATGGTTTGGGAGAGGGTAAGGTTTTGGGAGAGGGTTAGGCTTTGCGAGTGTGTTAGAGTTTGGGAGAGGGTTAGGGTTTGGGAGGGTTTTAGGGTTTGGGAGAAACTAAGTGTTTGGGATAGTGTTAGGGTTTGGGACAGAGTAAGGTTCTGGATGATGGTAAGGGTTTGGGAGAGTGTTAGGGTTTGGTAGAGTGTTTGGGATTTGGAGAGGGTAAGGGTTTGGGAGAGGGTAAGGGTTTGGGAGAGGGTTAGGGTTTTGGAGAGTTGAAGCGTTTGGGAGAGGGTAAGTGTTTTGGGAGAGGGTTATTGTTCGGGAGAGGGTAAGGGTTTGGCATCAGGTTAGTGTTTGGAAGAGTGTTAAGTATTGGGAGAGACTTATGGTTTGGGAGAGGTTAAGGGTTTGGGAGAGTTTTAGGGTTTGGGACAGGGTAAAGGTTTGGGAGAGAGGTAGAGTTTGGGAGAAGGTTAGTGTTTGGGAGAGGGTAAGTGTTTGGGAGAGGATTAGGGTTTGGGAGAGAGTAAGGGTTTGGGAGAGAGTAAGGGTGTGGGAGGGTGTTATGCTTTGGGAGAGTGTTAGGGTTTGGGATAGGGTAAGGGTTTGGGAGAGAGTTACGATTTGGGAGAGGGTAAGGATTTGGGAGAGTGTTAGGGTTTGAGAGAGGGTTATGGTTTGCTAGAGGGTTAGTGTTTGGGAGAGGGTAAGGGTGTGGGAGAGGGTAAGGATTTGGGAGAGTGTTAGGGTTTGAGAGAGGGTAAGGGTTTGGAAGAGGTTAGGGTGAGTGAGAGGGTATTGATTTGGGAGAGGATAAGGTTTTAGGAGAGGGTAATGTTTTGGGATAGGGTAAGCGTTTGGGAGAGTGTTAGGGTTTGGTAGAGTGTTTGGGATTTGGAGAGGGTAAGGGTTTGGGAGAGGGTAAGAGTTTGGGAGAGGGTGAGGGTTTGGGGTGGTTAAGGGTTTGGGAGAGTGTAATGTTTTGGCAGAGTGTAAGGGTGTGGGAGAGGGTATGGGCTTGGGAGAGGGCAAGGGTTTGGAAGAGTGTTAGTGTTTGGGAGAGGGTTAGGATTTGGTAGAGAATTAGGGATTGGGAGAGGGTAAAGATTTGGGATAGGGTAAGCGTTTGGGAGAGTGTAAGCGCTAGGGAGAGGGTAAAGGTTTGGGATCGGGTAGTTGTTTGGGATAGGGTAAATGTTTTGGAGAGAGGTTGGTTTTACCGAGAGGGTTAGGGATTGGGAGAAAATTAGGGTTTGGGAAAGTGTTAGCGTTTGGGAGAGTGTTAGCGCTAGGGAGAGGGTAAAGGTTTGGGATCGGGTAAATGATTGGTCGAGGGTAAGGGTTTGGGAGAGAGGTTGGTTTAGGGAGAGGGTTAGTGTTTGGGAGAAGGTAAGCGTTTGGGAGAGGGTAAGGGTTTGGGAGAACATTAGGGTTTGGGATAGTGTTAATGTTTGGGAGAGGGTTAGGGTTTGGGAGAGGGTAAATTTTGGGAGAGGATTAGGTTTTGGGAGAGGGTTAGGGTTTGTTAGAGGGTAAGGGTTTCGGAGAGGGTAAAGCATTGGGATTGGGTAATTGTTTGCGAGAGGGTAAGGTTTTGGGAGAGGGTTAGGATTTGGGAGAGGTTTAGGGTTTGGGAGAGGTGTAGGGTTTGGGATAAGTTAACGATTTGGGAGAGGTTTAGTGTTTGGGAGAGGGTTAGGATTTGGGAGAGGTTTAGGGTTTGGGAGAGGTGTAGGGTTTGGGATAAGTTAATGATTTGGGAGAGGTTTAGTGTTTGGGAGAGGGTTAGCATATGGGAGAGGCTTAGGATTTGGGAGAAGGTAATGATTTGGGAGAGCGTTAGGGTTTGGGAGAGGGTTAGGATTTGGGAGAGAGTTAGGGTTTGGGAGAGGGTTAGGATTTGGGAGAGAGTTAGGGTTTGGGAGAGGGTTAGGATTTGGGGGAGAGCTAGGGTTTGGGAGAGTGTTAGGGTTTGGGAAAGAGTAAGGGTTTGGGAGAGGTTTAGGGTTTGGGAGACGGTAAGGGTTTGGGAGACTGTTATGCTTTGGGAGAGTGTTAGGGTTTGGGATAGGGTAAGGGTTTGGGAGAGAGTTACGATTTGGGAGTGGGTACCGGTTTGGGAGAGTGTAAGGATTTGGGAGAGTGTTAGGGTTTGGGAGAGGGTAAGGGTTTGGAAGAGGTTAGGATGAGTGAGTGGGTATTGATTTGGGAGAGGATAAGGATTTGGGAGAGGGTAATGTTTTGGGAGAGGGTTAGGGAATGGCAGAGGGTCAGGTTTTGGGAGAGGGTCAGGGTTTGGGAGAGGGTTAGGGTATGCTAGAGGGTGAGTGTTTGGGAGAGGGTAAGGGTGTGGGAGAGGGTATGGGCTTGGGAGAGTGTTAGTGTTTGGGAGAGGGTTAGGATTTGGTATAGAGTTAGGGATTGGGAGAGGGTAAAGATTTGGGATCGGGTAAGCGTTTGGGAGAGTGTTAGCGCTTGGGAGAGGGTAAAGGTTTGGGATCAGGTAATTGTTTGGGAGAGGGTAAGGGTTTTGGTGAGAGATTGGTTTTGGGAGAGGGTTAGGGATTGGGAGAAGGTAAGCGTTTGGGAGAGGGTAAGGGTTTGGGAGAACATTAGGGTTTGGGACAGTGTTAGGGTTTGGGAGAGGGTAAGGGTTTGGGTGATGTTAAGGGTTTGGGAGAAGGTTAGGATTTCGGAGAGGGTAAAGTATTTGGATTGGTTAGGGTTTGGGAGAGGGTAAGGGTTTGGGAGAGGGTTAGGGTTTGGGAGAGGGTAAATTTTGGGAGAGGATTAGGTTTTGGGAGAGGGTTACGTTTTGGGAGAAGGTAAGGGTTTGAGAGAGGGTTAGGGTTTGGGAGAGGGTTAGGGTTTGTTAGAGGGTAAGGGTTTGGGAGAGGTTTAGAGTTTGGGAGAGGGTTAGGGTTTGGGACAGGGTTAGCGTTTGAGAGAAGGTAACGAATTGGGAGAGGGTTAGGGTTTAGGGTTACGGTTTGGGAGGGAGTTAAGGTTTGGGACAATGTTAGGGTTTGGGGGAGAGTTAGGGTTTGGGAGAGTGTATGGGTTTGGGTGAGTGTTAGGTATTGGGTGAGAGGTAGGGTTTGGGAAAAGGCAAGGGTTTGGGAGAGGGTAAGGTTTTGGGAGAGGGTAAAATTTGGGAGATGGTAAGTGTTTGGGAGAGTGTTAGGGTTTGGGAGAGTGTAAGGGTTTGGGGGAGGGTTAGGGTTTGGGAGAGGGTTATGCTTTGGCTTAGTGTAAGGGTTTGGGAGAGGTTTAACGTTTGGGACAGGCCATGGTTTTGGGTGAATGTAAGGGATTGGGAGAGAGTTAGGGTTTGGGAGAGGATAAGGGTTTGGGGGAGGGTAAGGATTTGGGAGATTTTTAGTGTTTGGGAGAGGGTAAGGGTTTGGAAGAGTGTTAGGGTTTGGGAGAGGGTTAGGGTTTGGGAGAGGGTAAGGGCTTGGAAGAGGTTAGGTTGAGTGAGGGTGTATTGATTTGGGAGAGGATAAGGATTTGGGAGAGGGTAGTGTTTTGGGAGAGGGTTAGGGTTTGGCAGAGGGTCAGGTTTTGGGAGAGGGTCAGGTTTTGGGAGTGGGTTAGGGTTTGCTAGAGGGTTAGTGTTTGGGAGAGGGTAAGGGTTTGGGAGAGGGTATGGGCTTGGGAGAGGGTAAGGGTTTGGGAGAATGTTAGTGTTTGGGAGAGGGTTAGGATTTGGTATAGAGTTAGGAATTGGGAGAGGGTAAAGATTTGGGATCGGGTAATTGTTTGGGAGAGGGTAAGGGTTTTGGAGAGAGGTTGGTTTTGGGAGAGGGTTAGGGATTGGGAGAGTGTTAGGGTTTTGGAGAGGGTAAATTTTGGGAGAGGATTTGGTTTTGGGAGAGGGTTAGGGTTTGTTAGAGGGTAAGGGTTTGGGACAGGGTTAGGGTTTGAGAGAAGGTAATGAATTGGGAGAGGGTTAGGGTTTAGGGTTAGGGTTTGGTAGGGAGTTAAGGTTTGGGAAAAGTTTAGGGTTTGGGAGAGTGTATGGGTTTGGGTGAGGGTTAGGTTTTGGGAGAGGGTTAGGGTTTGTTAGAGGGTAAGGGTTCGGGAGAGGGTTAGAGTTTGGGAGAGGGTTAGGGTTTTGGAGAGGGTTAGCGTTTGGGAGAGGGTTAGCATTTGGGAGAAGGTAACAAATTGGGAGAGGGTTAGGGTTTAGGGTTAGGTTTTGGGAGAGAGTTAAGGTTTGGGAAAAGGTTATGGTTTGGGGGAGAGTTAGGGTTTGGGAGAGAGTATGGGTTTGGGTGACTGTTATGTTTCGGGTGAGAGGTAGGTTTTGGGAGAAGGCAAGGGTTTGGGAGAGGGTAAAGATTTTGGAGATGGTATGTGTTTGGGAGAGCGTTATGGTTTGGGAGAGGGTAAGGGTTTGGGAGAGTGTAAGTGTTTGGGATCGGGTAAGTGTTTGGGAGAGGGTTAGGATTTGGGAGAGGTTTAGGGTTTGGGAGAGTTTAAGGGTCTGGGAGAGGGAAAGGTTTTGGGATGAGGGTGTGTTTGTGAGAGGGTAAGGGTTTGGGAGAGGGTTAGGGTTTGGGAGAGGGTTAGGGTTTGGGAGAGGGTTATGCTTTGGCAGAGTGTAAGGGTTTGGGAGAGGTTTAGCGTTTGGGAGAGGCCAAGGGTTTGGGGGTGTGTAAGCGTTTGGGAGAGGGTAAGGGAGTGGGAGAGGGTTAGGGTTTGGGAGAGGGTAAGGGTTTTGGGGAGGGTAAGGATTTGGGAGATGGTTAGTGTTTGGGAGAAGGTTAGGGTTTGGTCGAGGGTAAGTGTTTGGGAAAGTGTTAGGGTTTCGGAGACTTTTAGGGATTGGGAGAGGGTTAGGGTTTGGAAGAGGGAAAGGGCTTTTGGATTGGGAATGGGTTTGGGAGAGTGTTAGGATTTCGGAGAGTATTAGGGTTGGGGAGAGGCTTTGGTTTTGGCAGAGGGTTTGGGTTTTGGGAGAGGGTAAGGGTTTGGGACAGTGTAAGCGTTTGGGAGAGTGTAAGGGTTTGGGAGAGTGTAATGGTTTGGGAGGTGTTTAGGATTTGGGAGAAGGTAAGTGTTTGGGAGAGTGTTAGGGTTTGGGACAGGGTTTGGATGAGGGTAAGGGTTAGGGAGAGGGTTAGCGTTTCGGAGAGGGAAAAGGTTTGGGATTGGGTCAGGGTTTCGGAGAGGGTAATGGCTCGGGAGAGTGTCAGGGTTTGGTAGAGTGTTTGGGATTTGGAGAGGTTTAGGGTTTTGGGAGAGGTTTATTATTCGGGATAGGGTAAGGGTTTGGGAGAGGTTAGGGTTTGGGAGAGTGTTAAGTATTGGGAGAGACTTATGGTTTGGGAGAGCTTAAGGGTTTGGGAGAGTGTTAGGGTTTGGGAGAGGGTAAGTGTTTGGAAGCGAGTTAGGGTTTGGGAGAGTGTTAGGGTTTGGGAGAGGGTAACGGTTTGGGAGAGAGTTACGCATTGGGAGAGGGTAAGGGTTTGTGAGAGGGTAAGGATTTGTGAGAGTGTTAGTTTTGGGAGAGGGTAATGGTTTGGAAGGGGTTAGGGTTAGTGAGAGGGTATTGATTTGGGAGAAGGTAAGGGTTTGGGAGAGGGTAAGGTTTTGGGAGAGGGTTAGGGTTTGTGACAGTGTTAGTGTTTGGGAGAGGGTTAGGGTTTGGGAGGGGATTAGTGTTTGGGAGAACGTAAGTCTTTGGGGTAGTGTTAGGATTTGGGGCAGAGTAAGGTTTTGGATGAGGGTAAGGGTTAGGGAGAGGGTTAGCGTTTCGGAGAGGGAAAAGGCTTGGGATTGGGTCAGGGTTTCGGGGAGGGTAAGGGTTTTGGAGAGTGTTAGGGTTTGGTAGAGTGTTTGGGATTTGGAGAGGGTAAGGGTTTGGGAGTGGTTAAGGTTTTGGGAGAGGTTTAGGGTTTTGGAGATGTCAAGCGTTTGGGAGAGGGTAAGTGTTTGGGAGAGGGTTATTGTTTGGGAGAGGGTAAGTGTTTGGGAGAGGTTAGGGTTTGGCATCGGGTTAGTGTTTGGAAGAGTGTTAAGTATTGGGAGAGACTTATGGTTTGGGAGAGGTTAAGGGTTTGGGAGAGTGTAAGGGTTTGGGAGAGGGTAAGTGTTTGGGAGAGAGTTAGGGTTTGGGAGAGGGTTAGGGTGTGGGAGAGGGTAAGGTTTTGGGAGGGTGTTAGGCTTTCAGAGAGTGTAAAGCATTGGGATTGGGTAAGTGTTTGCGAGATGGTAAGGTTCTGGGAGAGGGTTAGGGTTTGGGAGAGGGTTAGGCTTTGGGAGAGCGTTAGGGTTTGGGAGAAGGTAACGATTTGGGAGAGGGTTAGGGTTTGGGAGAGGGTAAGGGTTTGGGAGAGGATAAGGGTTTGGGAGAGTGTTAGTGTTTGGTTGAGGGTTAGGATTTGGTAGAGAGTTAGGGATTCGGAGAGGGTAAAGATTTGGGATCGGTTAAACGTTTGGGAGAGTGTTAGCGCTTGGGAGAGGGTAAAGGTTTGGGATCGCGTAAATGTTTCATCGAGTGCAAAGCTTTTGGAGAGAGGTTGGTTTTGAGAGAGGGTTAGGGTTTGGGAGAAGTTAAGCGTTTGGGAGAGGGTAAGGGTTTGGGAGAACATTAGGGTTTGGGAAAGTGTTAGGGTTTGGGAGAGGGTAAGGGTTTGGGTGATGTTAAGAGTTTGGAAGAATTTTAGGGTTTTGGAGAGGGTAAAGCATTGGGATTGGTTAAGGTTTGGGAGATGGTAAGGGTTTGGGAGAGGGTTAGGGTTTTGGAGAGTGTTAGGGTTTGGGAGAGGGTTAGGGTTTCGGAGAGGGTAAATTTTGGGAGAGGATTAGGTTTTGGCAGAGGGTTAGAGTTTGGGAGAGGGTTAGGGTTTGGGAGAGGGTTAGGGTTTGGGAGTAGGTAACGAATTGTGATAGGGTTAGGGCTTTGGGTTAGGGTTTGGGAGGGAGTTAAGTTTTGGGAAAAGGTTAGGGTTTGGGGGAGAGTTAGGGTTTGGGAGAGTGTATGGGTTTGGGTGAGTGTTAGGTTTTGAGTGAGAGGTAGGGTTTGGGAGAAGGCAAGGGTTTGGGAGAGGGTAAGGTTTTGGGAGAGGGTGAGGGTTTGGAATCGTATAAGGTTTTGGGAGAGGGTTAGGGCTTGGGACAGGTTTAAGGTTTGGGAGAGTGTAAGGGTCTGGAAGAGGGTAAGGTTTTGGGATGAGGGTAAGGAATTGGGACAGGGTAAGGAATTGGGAGAGGTTTAGCATTTGGGACAGGCCAATGGTTTGGGAGAGAATAAGGGTTTGGGGGAGGGTAAGGATTTGGGAGATGGTTAGTGTTTGGGAGAAGGTAAGGGATTGGGAGAGGGTTAGGGTTTGGAAGAGTGAAAGGCCTTTGGGATTGGGTATGGGTTTGGGAGAGTTTTAGGGTTTCGGAGAGTGTTAGGGTTGGGGAGTGGCTTCGGGTTTGGCAGAGGGTTAGGGTTTGGGACAGGATAAGGGTTTGGGACAGGGTAAGGGTTTGGGACAGGGTAAGGGTTTGGGACAGGGTAAGGGTTTGGGACAGGGTAAGGGTTTGGAAGAGGGTTAGTGTTTGGGAGAGTGTAAAGTTTTGGGAGGGGTTTAGGATTTGGGAGAAGGTAAGTGTTTGGGAGAGTGTTAGGGTTTGGGACAGAGTAAGAGTCTGGATGAGGGTAAGGGTTAGGGAGAGGGTTAGCGTTTCGGAGAGGGAAAAGCTTTGGGATTGGGTCAGGGTGTCGGAGAGGCTAAGGGTTTGGGAGAGGGTTAGGGTTTGGTAGAGTGTTAGGGATTTGGAGAGGGTTATTGTTTGGGAGAGGGTAAGTGTTTGGGAGAGGGATAGGATTTTGGGAGATGGTGATTGTTTTGGAGAGGGTAAGGGATTGGGAGAGGGTTAGGGTTTTGGGAGAGGGTTATTGTTTGGGAGAGGGTAAGTGTTTGGGAGAGGGATTGGATTTTGGGAGATGGTGATTGTTTTGGAGAGGGTAAGGGATTGGGAGAGGGTTAGGGTTTTGGGACAGGTTTATTGTTCGGGTGAGGGTAAGTGTTTGGGAGATGTTAGGGTTTGGAAGAGTGTTAAGTATTGGGAGAGACTTATCGTTTGGGGTTTAGGAGACAGTTAGGGCTTGGGAGAGGGTAAAGGTTTGGGAGAGAGGTAGGGTTTGGGAGAGGGTTAGGATTTGGGTGAGGGTTAGTGTTTGGGAGAGAGTTAGGGTTTGGGAGACGGTTAGGTTTGAGAGAGGGTAAGGATTTGGGAGGGTGTTAGTATTTGGGAGAGGGTAAGGGTTTGGGTGATGGTAAGGGTTTTGGAGAAGGTTAGGGATTCGGAGAGGGTAAAGTATTGGGATTGGGTAAGTGTTTGGGAGAGGGCAAGGTTTTGGGAGAGGGTTAGGGTTTGGGAGAGGGTAAGGGTTTGGGAGAGGGTTAGTGTTTGGGAGAAGGTAACGATTTGAGAGAGGGTTAGGGTTTGGGAGAGTGTTAGGGTAAAGGAGAGGGTTAGGATTTGGGAGAAGGTAACGATTTGGGAGAGGGTTAGGGTTTGGGGGAGAGTTAGGGTTTGCGAGAGGGTTAGGATTCGGGAGACAGTAAAGGTTTGGGAGAGTGTTCTGCTTTGGGAGAGTGTTAGGGTTAGGGAGAGGGTAATGGTTTGGGAGAGAGTTACGGTTTGGGAGAGGGTAAGGGTTTGGGAGAGGTTAAGGATTTGGGAGAATGTTAGGTTTTAGAAGAGGGTGAGGGTTTGGAAGAGGTTAGGTTTAGTGAGAGGGTATTGATTTGGGAGAAGGTAAGGTTTTGGGAGAGGGTTAGGTTTGTGAGATTGTTAGAGTTTGGGAGAGGGTTAGGGTTTGGCAGAGGCTAAGGGTTTGGGAGAGGGTTAGGGTTTGGGAGAGGGTTAGGGTTTGCTAGAGGGCTGGGTTTGGGAGAGGGTAAGGGTGTGGGAGAGGGTATAGGCTTGGGAGAGGGTCAGGGTTTGGGAGAGTGTTAACGTTCGGGAGAGGGTTAGGATTTGGTAGAGAGTTAGGGATTGGGAGAGGGTAAAGATTTGGGATCGGGTTAGCATTTGGGAGAGTGTTAGGGTTTGGGAGAGGGTAAAGGTTTCGGATCAGGTAATTGTTTGGGAGAGGGTAAGGGTTTTGGAGAGAGGTTGGATTGGGAGAGGGTAAGGGTTTGGGAGAACATTAGGGTTTGGGAAAGTGTTAGGGTTTGGGAGAGGGTAAGGGTTTGGGAGGAGGTTAGGGTTTCGGAGAGTATATAGCATTGGGATTGGTTAAGGTTTGGGAGAGGGTAAGGGTTTGGGAGCGGGAAAGGGTTTGAGACAGGGTTAGGGTTTGGGAGAGGGTTAGAGTTTGGGAGAGGCTTAGGGTTTGGGAGCAGGTTAGGGTTTGGGAGAAGGTAACGATTTGGGAGAGGGTTAGGGATTAGTGTTAGGGTTTGGGAGAGAGTTAAGGTTTGGGAGAGGGTTAGGGTTTGGGGGAGTGTTAGGCTTTGGGAGAGGGTATGGGTTAGTGTGAGAGTTAGGTTTTGGGAGGCAGGTAGGATTTGGGAGAAGGCAAGGTTTTGGGAGAGGGTAAGGATTTGGGAGAGGGTAAGGTTTTGGGAGAGGGAAAATATTTGGGAGAGGTTAAGTGCTTGGGAGAGTGTTAGTTTTTGGTAGAGGGTAAGAGTTTGTGATCGGGTAAGGGTTTGGGATTGGGTAAGGATTTGCGAGAGGGTTAGGGTTTGGGAGAGGGTTAGGTTTTGGGAGATTGTAAGGTTTTGGAAGGGGATTAGGGATGGGGAGAGGGCAAGGGTTTTGGGGGAGGGTAAGTGTTTGGGAGAGGGTAAGGGATTGGGAGAGGGTTAGGGTTTGGGAGAATGTAAGGGTTTGGGGGAGGGTAAGGGTTTGGGAGAGGGTATCAGTTTGGGAGAGTGTTAGGGTTGGGGAGAGGCTTAGGAATTGGTGAAGAGTTAGGTTTTGGGAGAGGGTTAGGTTTTGGGACAGGTTAAGTGTTTGGGAGAGTGTAAGGGTTTGGGAGGGTGTTAGGGTTTGGGAGAAGATAAGGGTTTGGGAGAGTGTTAGGGTTTCGGAGAGGGTTAGGGATTGGGAGAGGTTTAGGTTTTGGAAGAGGTTAAGGGCTTTGGGATCGGGTATCGGTTTGGGAAAGTGTTAGGGTTTGGGAGAGTGTTAGGGCTTGGGAGAGGCTTAGGGTTTGGGAAAGAGTTAGGTTTTGGGAGAGGGTTAGGGTTTTGGACAGGGTAATGGTTTGGGAGAGTGTAAGGGTTTGGCAGAGTGTAATGGTTTGGGAGGGGGTTAGGGTTTGGGACAGAGTAAGGGTTTGGGAGAAGGTAAGCGTTGGGGAGAAGGTAAGGGTTTGGGAGAGGGTTAGCGTTTGGGACAGAGTAAGGGTTTGGGAGAGTGTTAGGGTTTGGGAGAAGGTAAGGGTTTGGGAGAGGTTAAGGGTTTGGGAGAGTGTAATGGTTTGGGAGGGGGTTAGGGTTTGGGAGAAGGTAAGGGTATGGGAGAAGGTAAGGGTTTGGGAGAGTGTAAGGGTGTGGGAGAGGGTTAGGGTTTGGGACAGGGTAAGTGTTTGGGAGAGTGTAATGGTTTGGGAGAGTGCAAGGGTTTGGGAGAGTGTAACGGTTTGGGAGAGTGTAATAGTTTGGGAGGGGTTTAGGGTTTGGGAGAAGGTAAGGGTTTGGGATAGTGTTAGGGTTTGGGACAGAGTAAGGGGTTGGGTGAGGGTAAGGGTTAAGGAGAGGGTTAGCGTTTCGGAGAGGGAAAAGTTTTGGGATTGGGTAAGGGTTTTGCAGAGTGTAAGGGTTTGGGAGAGTGTTAGGGTTTGGGAGAGGGTTAGGGTTTGGGTGAGGTTAAGGTTTTGGGTGAGTGTAAGTGTTTGGGAGAGGGTTAGGGATTGGGAGAGGGTTAGGATTTTGGAGAGGGTTAGGGTTTGGGAGAGTGTAAGGGTTTGGGAGAGTGTTAGAGTTTGGGAGAGGGTTAGCGTTTGGAAGAGTGTTCAATTTTGGGAGAGGGTTAGGATTTGGGAGAGAGTTAAGATTCTGGAGAGGTTAAGGTTTTGGGAGAGTGTTAGGGCTTGGGAGAGAGTAAGTGTTTGGGAGAGGGTAAGGGTTTGGGAGAGGGTAAGGGTTTGGGAGTGGGTTAGGGTTTGCAAGAGGGTAAGGGTTTGGGAGAGGGTTATGTTTTGGTTGAGGGTAACGATTTGGGAGAGTGTTAGGGTTTGGGAGAGGGTAAGGGTTTGGGAGAGGGTAAGGGTTTGGGAGAGGGTTAGGGTTTGGGAGAGGGTTAGGGTTTGGGAGAGGGTTAGGGTTTGGGAGAGGGTTAGGGTTTGGGAGAGGGTTAGTATTTGGGAGAGGGTAAGGGTTTGGTAGAGTGTTAAGGTTTTGGAGAGGGTTAGTGTTTGGTAGAGTGTTATGGTTTGTAAGAGGGTTAGTGTTTTGGGAGAGGGTAAGGGTTTTGGAGAGGGTAAGGTTTTGGGAGAGGGTTAGTGTTTGGGAGATTGTTAGGGTTTGTAAGAGGGTTAGGGTTTGGGAGAGTGTTAGGGTTTCGGAGAGGCTAAGGGTTTGGAAGAGTTTTAGTGTTTTGGGAGAGGGTAAGGGTTTTGGAGAGGGTAAGGTTTTGGGAGAGGGTTAGTGTTTGGGAGATTGTTAGGGTTTGTAAGAGGGTTAGGGTTTTGGGAGAGTTTTAGGGTTTGGGAGAGTGTTAGGGTTTCGGAGAGGCTAAGGGTTTGGAAGAGTTTTAGTGTTTTGGGAGAGGGTTAGTGTTTGGGAGAGAGTTAAGGTTTTGGAGAGGGTTAGGTTTTGGGAGAGGGTTAGCGTTCGGTAGATTGTTAGTGCTTGGGAGAGGGTAAGGGTTTGGGAGAGGGTTAGATTTAGGGGGAGGGTTAGGGTTTGGGAGTGGGTTAGGTCTTGGGAGAAAGTTAGTGTTTGGGAGAGGGTAAGGGTTTGGTAGAGGGTATGGGTTTGGGAGAGAGGTAGGTTTTGGGTGGGATGTAGGGTTTCAGAGAGGGCAGGCGTTTGGGAGAGGGTTAGGGTTTGGGAGAGGGTAAGGATTTGGGAGAGCGTAAGGGTTTGGGAGAGTCTTTGGGTCTGGGAAAGGGTAAGGGTTTGGGATCGTGTAAGGGTTTGTCAGAGGGTTAGGGTTTGGGAGAGGGTTAGGGTTTGGGAGAGAGTTAGGGTTTGGGACAGGCTAAGGGTTTGGGAGAGAGTTAGGGTTTGGGAGAGGGGAAGGGTTTGGGAGAGGGTTAGGATTTGATAGAGGGTAAGGTTTTGGGGGAGGGTAAGGATTTGGAAGAGGGTTAGTGTTTGGGAGAGGGTAAGGTTCTGGGAGAGGGTAAGGGTTTGGGAGAGGGTTAGTGTTTGGGAGAGGGTAAGGTTCTGGGAGAGGGTAAGGGTTTGGGAGAGGGTTAGGGTTTGGGAGAGTTTTAGGGTTTGGGAGAGGGTAAGGGTTTGGGAGCGGGTAAGGGTTTGGGAGAGGGCTAGGGTTTGGGTGAGGGTTAGGTTTAGGCAGAGGGTTAGGGTTTGGGAGAGGGTTAGGTTTAGGCAGAGGGTTAGGGTTTGGGTGAGGGTTAGGTTTAGGCAGAGGGTTAGGGTTTGGGAGAGGGTTAGGGCTTGGGAGAAAGTTAGGGTTTGGGAGAGGGTAAGGGTTTCAGAGAGGGTAAGTGTTTGGGAGAGGGTTAGGTATTGGGAGAGGGTAAGGGTTTGGGAGAGGGTAAGGGTTTTGGGAGAGGGTAAGGGTTTGGGAGAGGTTTAGGGTTTGGGAGAGTGTTAGGGTTTGGGTGAGGGTTAAGGTTTGGGAGAGGGTTAGGTTTTGGGAGAGGGTAAGTTTTTGGGGCAGTCTTAAGGTTTTGGAGAGGGTAACCATTTGGAAAAGTGTTCGGGTTTTGAGAGTGTTTAAGGGTTTGTGAGAGGGTTAGCAAATGGGAGAGTGTTAGGGTTTGTAAGAGGGTTAGGGTTTTGGGAGAGTGTAAGGCTTTTGGAGACGGTAAGGGTTTGGGAGAGGGTTACGGTTTGAGAGAGTGTTAGGGTTTGTAAGAGGGTTAGGGTTTTGGGAGTGGGTTAGGGTTTGGAAGAGTGTTAGGGTTTTGGGAGAGGGAAAGTGTTTGGGAGAGAGTTAAGGTTTGTTAGAGCGTTAGGTTTTGGGAGAGGGTTAGCGTTCGGTAGAGGGTTAGGGCTTGGGAGAGGGTAAGGGTTTGGGAGAGTGTTAGGGTTTTGGGAGAGGGTTAGGGTTTGGGAGATAGTTAAGGTTTTGGAGAGCTTTAGGGTTGGGAGAGGGTTAGCGTTCGGTAGAGGGTTAGGGCTTGGGAGAAGGTAAGGTTTTGGGAGAGGGTTAGGGTTTGCGAGAGGGTTAGGTTTAGGGAGAGGGTTAGGGTTTGAGAGAGGGTTAGGGCCTGGGAGAAAGTTAGGATTTGGGAGAGGGTAAGGGTTTGGAGAGGGTAAGGATTTGGGAGAGGGTTAGGTTTTGGGAACGCTTAGGGTTTGGGAGAGGGTAAGGGTTTGTGAGAGGGTTAGGGTTTGCGAGAGAGTATGGCTTTGGGTGAGGGTAAGGGTTTAGGAGTGTTAGCGTTTCGGAGATGGACAAGGTTTGGGATTGGGTAAGTATTTGGGAAAGGGTCAGAGATTGGGAGAGTGTTTGGGTTTGGGAGAGTGTAAGGGTTTGGGTGAGGGTAAGGGTTTGAGAGAGAGTTAGGGTTTGGTACTGTGTTAGGGTTTGGGAGAGTGTTAGAGTTTTGGGAGAGGGTTATTGTTTGGTAGAAGGTAAGTTTTTGGGAGAGGGTTGGGTTTTGGGAGAGGGTTAGGGTTTGTTAGAGTGTTAGGGTTTGGGAGAAGGTAAGGATTTCGGAGAGGGTTAGGGTTTGGGAGAGTTTTAGTGTTTGTGAGAGGGTTAAGGTTTGGGAGAGGTTAGAGTCTGGGGGAGGGTTAGGGTTTGGGAGAGGGTAAGGGTTTGCGAGAGGGATAGGTTTTGGGAGAGGGTTAGGGATTGGGAGAGGGTTAGGGTTTGGGAGAATGTAACGATTTGGGAGAGTGTTAGGGTTTGGGAGAGGGTAAGCGTTTGGAGTGAGTTAGGGTTTGGGAGAGAGTTAGGGTTTGGGAGGCGATTGGGATTTGGGGGAGAGTTAGGTATTGGGAGAGTGTGAGGGTTTGGGAGAAGGTAACGATTTGGGAGAGGGTTAGGTATTGGGAGAGGTTTAGCATTTTGGAGAGAGTTTGGGTTTGGGAGTGTTAGGGTTTGGTGGAGAGTTAGGTTTGGTGGGAGAGTTTGGGTTTGGGAGAGGGTATGGTTTGGGGGAAGAGGTAGATTTTGGGCGGGAGGTAGGGTTTGGGAGAGAGCAAGGGTTTGGGAGAGGGTTAGGGTTTGGGAGAGGGTAAGGATTTGGGACAGCGCAAGGGTTTGGGAGAGTATTAGGGTTTGGGAAAGAGTAAGGGTTTGGGATCGTGTAAGGGTTTGTCAGAGGGTTAGGGTTTGGGAGAGAGTTAGGGTTTGGGAGAGGGTAAGGGTTTGGGAGAGGGTAAGGGTTTCGGATGAGGGTAAATGTTTGGGGGAGGGTTAGGGTTTGGGAGAGGGTTAGGATTTGGGTGAGGGTAACGGTATGGTAGAGAGTTAGGGTTTGGGAGAGGGTAAGGGTTTGGGAGAGAATTAAGGTTTGGGAGAGGGGAAGGGTTTGGGAGAGGATTAGGATTTGGGAGAGGGTAAGGCTTTTGGGGAGGGTAAGCGTTTGGAAGAGGGTTAGTGTTTGGGAGAGGGTAAGGTTTTGGGAGAGGGTTAGGTTTTGGGAGAGGGTTAGGTTTTGGGAGAGGTTTAGTGTTTTGGAGAGGGTAAGCTTTTGGAAAATGGTTCGGGTTTTGGGAGTGTTTTAGGGTTTGTGAGAGGGTTAGTGTTTGGGTGACAGTTAGGGTTTGTAAGAGGTTTAGGGTTTTGGGAGAGGGTAAGGGTTTTGGAGAGGGTAAGGGTTTGGGAGAGGGTTAGGGTTTTGGAGAGTGTTAGGGTTTGTAAGAGGGTTAGGGTTTTGGGGGAGTGTTAGGGTTTGCGAGAGTGTTAGGGTTTGGGAGAGGGTAAGGGTTTGGAAGAGTGTTCGTGTTTTGGGAGAGGGTTAGTGTTTGGGAGAGAGTTAAGCTTTTGGAGATGTTAAGAGTTTGGGAGAGGGTTAGCGTTTGGTAGAGTGTTAGGGCTTGGGAGAGGGTAAGGGTTTGGGAGAAGGTAAGGGTTTGGGAGATTGTTAGGGTTTGTAAGAGGGTTATGGTTTTGGGAGATTTTTAGGGTTTGGGAGAGTGTTAGGGTTTCGGAGAGGCTAAGGGTTTGGAAGAGTTTTAGTGTTTTGGGAGAGGGTTAGTGTTTGGGAGAGAGTTAAGGTTTTGGAGAGGGTTAGGTTTTGGGAGAGGGTTAGCGTTCGGTAGATTGTTAGTGCTTGGGAGAGGGTAAGGGTTTGGGAGAGGGTTAGATTTAGGGGGAGGGTTAGGGTTTGGGAGAGGGTTAGGTCTTGGGAGAAAGTTAGTGTTTGGGAGAGGGTAAGGGTTTGGTAGAGGGTATGGGTTTGGGAGAGAGGCAGGTTTTGGGTGGGATGTAGGGTTTCGGAGAGGGCAGGCGTTTGGGAGAGGGTTAGGGTTTGGGAGAGGGTAAGGATTTGGGAGAGCGTAAGGGTTTGGGAGAGTCTTTGGGTCTGGGAAAGGGTAAGGGTTTGGGATCGTGTAAGGGTTTGTCAGAGGGTTAGGGTTTGGGAGAGGGTTAGGGTTTGGGAGAGAGTTAGGGTTTGGGACAGGCTAAGGGTTTGGGAGAGAGTTAGGGTTTGGGAGAGGGGAAGGGTTTGGGAGAGGGTTAGGATTTGATAGAGGGTAAGGTTTTGGGGGAGGGTAAGGATTTGGAAGAGGGTTAGTGTTTGGGAGAGGGTAAGGTTCTGGGAGAGGGTAAGGGTTTGGGAGAGGGTTAGGGTTTGGGAGAGTTTTAGGGTTTGGGAGAGGGTAAGGGTTTGGGGGCGGGTAAGGGTTTGGGAGAGGGCTAGGGTTTGGGTGAGGGTTAGGTTTAGGCAGAGGGTTAGGGTTTGGGAGAGGGTTAGGGCTTGGGAGAAAGTTAGGGTTTGGGAGAGGGTAAGGGTTTCAGAGAGGGTAAGTGTTTGGGAGAGGGTTAGGTATTGGGAGAGGGTAAGGGTTTGGGAGAGGGTAAGGGTTTTGGGAGAGGGTAAGGGTTTGGGAGAGGTTTAGGGTTTGGGAGAGTGTTAGGGTTTGGGTGAGGGTTAAGGTTTGGGAGAGGGTTAGGTTTTGGGAGAGGGTAAGTTTTTGGGACAGTCTTAAGGTTTTGGAGAGGGTAACCATTTGGAAAAGTGTTCGGGTTTTGAGAGTGTTTAAGGGTTTGTGAGAGGGTTAGCAAATGGGAGAGTGTTAGGGTTTGTAAGAGGGTTAGGGTTTTGGGAGAGTGTAAGGCTTTTGGAGATGGTAAGGGTTTGGGAGAGGGTTACGGTTTGAGAGAGTGTTAGGGTTTGTAAGAGGGTTAGGGTTTTGGGAGTGGGTTAGGGTTTGGAAGAGTGTTAGGGTTTTGGGAGAGGGAAAGTGTTTGGGAGAGAGTTAAGGTTTGTTAGAGCGTTAGGTTTTGGGAGAGGGTTAGCGTTCGGTAGAGGGTTAGGGCTTGGGAGAGGGTAAGGGTTTGGGAGAGTGTTAGGGTTTTGGGAGAGGGTTAGGGTTTGGGAGATAGTTAAGGTTTTGGAGAGGTTTAGGGTTGGGAGAGGGTTAGCGTTCGGTAGAGGGTTAGGGCTTGGGAGAAGGTAAGGGTTTGGGAGAGGGTTAGGGTTTGCGAGAGGGTCAGGTTTAGGGAGAGGGTTAGGGTTTGGGAGAGGGTTAGGGCCTGGGAGAAAGTTAGGATTTGGGAGAGGGTAAGGGTTTGGAGAGGGTAAGGATTTGGGAGAGGGTTAGGTTTTGGGAACGCTTAGGGTTTGGGAGAGGGTAAGGGTTTGTGAGAGGGTTAGGGTTTGCGAGAGAGTATGGCTTTGGGTGAGGGTAAGGGTTTAGGAGTGTTAGCGTTTCGGAGATGGACAAGGTTTGGGATTGGGTAAGTATTTGGGAAAGGGTAAGAGATTGGGAGAGTGTTTGGGTTTGGGAGAGGGTAAGGGTTTGGGTGAGGGTAAGGGTTTGAGAGAGAGTTAGGGTTTGGTACTGTGTTAGGGTTTGGGAGAGTGTTAGAGTTTTGGGAGAGGGTTATTGTTTGGTAGAAGGTAAGTTTTTGGGAGAGGGTTGGGTTTTGGGAGAGGGTTAGGGTTTGTTAGAGTGTTAGGGTTTGGGAGAAGGTAAGGATTTCGGAGAGGGTTAGGGTTTGGGAGAGTTTTAGTGTTTGTGAGAGGGTTATGGTTTGGGAGAGGTTAGAGTCTGGGGGAGGGTTACGGTTTGGGAGAGGGTAAGGGTTTGCGAGAGGGATAGGTATTGGGAAAGGGTTAGGGATTGGGAGAGGGTTAGGGTTTGGGAGAATGTAACGATTTGGGAGAGTGTTAGGGTTTGGGAGAGGGTAAGGGTTTGGAGTGAGTTAGGGTTTGGGAGAGAGTAAGGGTTTGGGAGGCGATTGGGATTTGGGGGAGAGTTAGGTCTGGGAGAGTGTGAGGGTTTGGGAGATGGTTAGGGTTTGGGAGAAGGTAACGATTTGGGAGAGGGTTAGGTATTGGGAGAGGTTTAGCATTTTGGAGAGAGTTTGGGTTTGGGAGTGTTAGGGTTTGGTGGAGAGTTAGGTTTGGTGGGAGAGTTTGGGTTTGGGAGAGGGTATGGTTTGGGGGAAGAGGTAGATTTTGGGCGGGAGGTAGGGTTTGGGAGAGAGCAAGGGTTTGGGAGAGGGTTAGGGTTTGGGAGAGGGTAAGGATTTGGGACAGCGCAAGGGTTTGGGAGAGTATTAGGGTTTGGGAAAGAGTAAGGGTTTGGGATCGTGTAAGGGTTTGTCAGAGGGTTAGGGTTTGGGAGAGAGTTAGGGTTTGGGAGAGGGTAAGGGTTTGGGAGAGGGTAAGGGTTTCGGATGAGGGTAAAGGTTTGGGGGAGGGTTAGGGTTTGGGAGAGGGTTAGGATTTGGGTGAGGGTAATGGTATGGTAGAGAGTTAGGGTTTGGGAGAGGGTAAGGGTTTGGGAGAGAATTAAGGTTTGGGAGAGGGGAAGGGTTTGGGAGAGGATTAGGATTTTGGAGAGGGTAAGGCTTTTGGGGAGGGTAAGCGTTTGGAAGAGGGTTAGTGTTTGGGAGAGGGTAAGGTTTTGGGAGTGGGTAAGGTTTTGGGAGAGGGTAAGGTTTTGGGAGAGGGTTAGGGTTTGGGAGAGGGTTAGGGTTTGGGAGAGGGTTAGTGTTTGGGAGAGGGTAAGGTTTTGGGAGAGGGTTAGGGTTTGGGATAGGGTTAGGGTTTGGGAGAGGGTTAGGGTTTGGGAGAGGGTAAGAGTTTGGTAGAGTGTTAAGGTTTTGGAGAGGGTAAGGTTTTGGAAAAGGGTTCGGGTTTTGGGAGTGTTTTAGGGTTTGGGAGAGGGTTAGTGTTTGGGTGACAGTTAGGGTTTGTAAGAGGGTTAGGGTTTTGGGAGAGGGTAAGGGTTTTGGAGAGGGTAAGGGTTTGGGAGAGGGTTAGGGTTTTGGAGAGTGTTAGGGTTTGTAAGAGGGTTAGGGTTTTGGGAGAGTGTTAGGGTTTGCGAGAGTGTTAGGGTTTGGGAGAGGGTAAGGGTTTGGGAGAGAGTTAAGCTTTTGGAGATGTTAAGAGTTTGGGAGAGGGTTAGCGTTTGGTAGAGTGTTAGGGCTTGGGAGAGGGTAAGGGTTTGGGAGAAGGTTAGGTTTTGGAGAGAGTAAGGGTTTGGGAGAGGGTTAGGGTTTGGAAAAGGGTAAGGGTTTGGGAGAGGGTTATGATTTGGGTGAGGGTAATGGTTTGGGAGAGGGCTAGGGTTTGGGAGAGGGTAAGGGTTTGGGAGAGAGTTAGGGTTTGGGAGAGGGTTAGGGTTTGGGAGAGGGTTAGGGTTTGGGAGAGGGTAAGGGTTTGGGAGAGAGTTAGGGTTTGGGAGATGGGAAGGGTTTGGGAGAAGGTTAGGATTTGGGAGAGCGTAAGGGTTTGGGAGAGGGTAAAGTTTTGGAAGAGGGTTAATTTTTGGGAGAGCATAAGGTTTTGGGAGAGGGTAAGGGGTTGGGAGAGGGTTAGGGTTTGGCAGAGGGTAAGTGTTTAGAAGAGTGTTAAGTTTTTGGAGAGGGTAAAGTTTTGGAAAATGGTTCGGGTTTTGGGAGAGTTTTAGGGTTTGTGAGAGGGTTAGTGTTTGGGAGAGTGTTAGAGTTTGTAAGAGGGTTAGGGTTTTGGGAGATGGTAAGTTTTTTGGAGAGGGTAAGGGTTTGGGAGTGGGTTAGGGTTTGGGAGAATGTTAGGGTTTGGGAGAGGGTTAGGTTTTGGGACAGGGTAAGGTTTAGGGAGAGTGTAAAGTTTTGGGAGAGGGTTTGGGTTTTTGAGAATGTTAGGGTTTGGGAGAGGTTTAGGGTTTGGGAGAGGGTAAGGATTTGGGAGAGGGTAAGGTTTTGGGAGAGGAAAATATTTGGGAGAGGTTAAGTGCTTGGGAGAGTGTTAGTGTTTGGTAGAGGGTAAGAGTTTGTGATCGGGTAAGGGTTTGGGATTGGGTAAGGATTTGCGAGAGGGTTAGGGTTTGGGAGAGGGTTAGGCTTTGGGAGATTGTAAGGTTTTGGAAGGGGATTAGGGATGGGGAGAGGGCAAGGGTTTTGGGGGAGGGTAAGTGTTTGGGAGAGGTTAAGGGATGGGGAGAGGGCAAGGGTTTTGGGGGAGGGTAAGTGTTTGGGAGAGGGTAAGGGATTGGGAGAGGGTTAGGGTTTGGGAGAATGTAAGGGTTTGGGGGAGGGTAAGGGTTTGGGAGAGGGTATCAGTTTGGGAGAGTGTTAGGGTTGGGGAGAGGCTTAGGGATTGGTGAAGTTAGGTTTTGGGAGAGGGCAAGGGTTTTGGGACAGGTTAAGTGTTTGGGAGAGTGTAAGGGTTTGGGAGAGTGTAATGGCTTGGGAGAGTGTAATGGTTTGGGAGGGTGTTAGGGTTTGGGAGAAGATAACGGTTTGGGAGCCTGTTAGGGTTTGGGACAGAGTAAGGGTTTGTGTGATGGTTAGGATTTGGGAGAGCGTAAGGGTTTTGGAGAGGGTAAGGTTTTGGGGCTTGGGTAAGTGTTTGGGAGAGGGTAAGGGATTGGGAGAGGGTTAGGGTTTGGGAAAGGGTAAGGGTTTGGGGGAGGGCAAGGGTTTGGGACAAGGTTGGGGTTTGGGAGAGTGTTAGGGTTTCGGAGAGGGTTAGGGATTGGGAGAGGTTTAGGTTTTGGAAGAGGTTAAGGGCTTTGGGATTGGGTATCGGTTTGGGAAAGTGTTAGGGTTTGGGAGAGTGTTAGGGCTTGGGAGAGGCTTAGGGTTTGGGAAAGAGTTAGGTTTGGGAGAGGGTTAGGGTTTTGGACAGGGTAATGGTTTGGGAGAGTGTAAGGGTTTGGCAGAGTGTAATGGTTTGGGAGGGGGTTAGGGTTTGGGACAGAGTAAGGGTTTGGGAGAAGGTAAGCGTTGGGGAGAAGGTAAGGGTTTGGGAGAGGGTTAGCATTTGGGACAGAGTAAGGGTTTGGGAGAGTGTTAGGCTTTGGTAGAAGGTAAGGGTTTGGGAGAGGTTAAGGGTTTGGGAGAGTGTAATGGTTTGGGAGGGGGTTAGGGTTTGGGAGAAGGTAAGGGTTTGGGAGAGTGTTAGGGTTTGGGAGAGGGTAAGTGTTTGGGAGAGTGTAATGGTTTGGGAGAGTGCAAGGGTTTGGGAGAGTGTAACGGTTCGGGAGGGGGTTAGGTTTTGGGAGAAGGTAAGGGTTTGGGATAGTGTTAGGGTTTGGGACAGAGTAAGGGGTTGGGTGAGGGTAAGGGTTAAGGAGAGGGTTAGCGTTTCGGAGAGGGAAAAGTTTTGGGATTGGGTAAGGGTTTTGCAGAGTGTAAGGGTTTGGGAGAGTGTTAGGGTTTGGGAGAGGGTTAGGGTTTGGGTGAGGTTAAGGTTTTGGGTGAGTGTAAGTGTTTGGGAGAGGGTTAGGGATTGGGAGAGGGTTAGGATTTTGGAGAGGGTTAGGGTTTGGGAGAGTGTAAGGGTTTGGGAGAAGGTACGTTTTTGGGAGAGGGTTAGGGTTTTGGGAGAGTGTTAGGGTTTGGGAGAGTGTTAGAGTTTGGGAGAGGGTTAGCGTTTGGAAGAGTGTTCAATTTTGGGAGAGGGTTAGGATTTGGGAGAGAGTTAAGATTCTGGAGAGGTTAAGGTTTTGGGAGAGTGTTAGAGCTTGGGAGAGAGTAAGTGTTTGGGAGAGGGTAAGGGTTTGGGAGAGGGTAAGGGTTTGGGAGAGGGTAAGGGTTTGGGAGAGGGTTAGGGTTTGGGAGAGGGTAAGTGTTTGGCAGAGGGTAAGGGTTTGGTAGAGTGTTAAGGTTTTGGAGAGGGTAAGGGTTTGGGAGAGAGTTAGGGTTTGGGAGAGGGTTAGGGTTTGGGAGAGGGTTAGTGTTTGGCAGAGGGTAAGGGTTTGGTAGAGTGTTAAGGTTTTGGAGAGGGTAAGGGTTTGGGAGAGAGTTAGGGTTTGGGAGAGGGTTAGGGTTTGGGAGAGGGTTAGGGTTTGGGAGAGGGTTAGGGTTTGGGAGAGGGTAAGGGTTTGGTAGAGTGTTAAGGTTTTGGAGAGGGTAAGGGTTTGGAAAAGTGTTCGGGTTTTGGGAGAGTTTAAGGGTTTGTGAGAGGGTTAGTGTTTGGTAGAGTGTTATGGTTTGTAAGAGGGTTAGTGTTTTGGGAGAGGGTAAGAGTTTTGGAGAGGGTAAGGTTTTGGGAGAGGGTAAGGGTTTGGGAGATTGTTAGGGTTTGTAAGAGGGTTAGGGTTTTGGGAGAGTGTTAGGGTTTGGGAGAGTGTTAGGGTTTCGGAGAGGCTAAGGGTTTGGAAGAGTTTTAGTGTTTTGGGAGAGGGTTAGTGTTTGGGAGAGAGTTAAGGTTTTGGAGAGGGTTAGGTTTTGGGAGAGGGTTAGCGTTCGGTAGATTGTTAGTGCTTGGGAGAGGGTAAGGGTTTGGGAGAGGGTTAGATTTAGGGGGAGGGTTAGGGTTTGGGAGAGGGTTAGGTCTTGGGAGAAAGTTAGTGTTTGGGAGAGGGTAAGGGTTTGGTAGAGGGTATGGGTTTGGGAGAGAGGTAGGTTTTGGGTGGGATGTAGGGTTTCGGAGAGGGCAAGCGTTTGGGAGAGGTTTAGGGTTTGGGAGAGGTTTAGGGTTTGGGAGTGGTTTAGGGTTTGGGAGAGGTTTAGGGTTTGGGAGAGGGTTAGGGTTTGGGAGAGGGTTAGGGTTTGGGAGAGGGTAAGGGTTTGGGAGAGGAAAATATTTGGGAGAGTTTAAGTGCTTGGGAGCGTGTTAGTGTTTGGTAGAGGGTAAGAGTTTGTGATCGGGTAAGGGTTTGGGATTGGGTAAGGATTTGCGAGAGGGTTAGGGTTTGGGAGAGGGTTAGGCTTTGGGAGATTGTAAGGTTTTGGAAGGGGATTAGGGATGGGGAGAGGGCAAGGGTTTTGGGGGAGGGTAAGTGTTTGGGAGAGGGTTAGGGTTTGGGAGAGGGTTAGGGTTTGGGAGAATGTAAGGGTTTGGGAGAGGGTAAGGGATTGGGAGAGGGTTAGGGTTTGGGAGAATGTAAGGGTTTGGGGGAGGGTAAGGGTTTGGGAGAGGGTATCAGTTTGGGAGAGTGTTAGGGTTTGGGAGAGTGTTAGGGTTGGGGAGAGGCTTAGGAATTGGTGAAGAGTTAGGTTTTGGGAGAGGGTTAGGTTTTGGGACAGGTTAAGTGTTTGGGAGAGTGTAAGGGTTTGGGAGAGTGTAATGGCTTGGGAGAGTGTAATGGTTTGGGAGGGTGTTAGGGTTTGGGAGAAGATAACGGTTTGGGAGCCTGTTAGGGTTTGGGACAGAGTAAGGCTTTGTGTGATGGTTAGGATTTGGGAGAGCGTAAGGGTTTTGGAGAGGGTAAGGTTTTGGGGCTTGGGTAAGTGTTTGGGAGAGGGTAAGGGATTGGGAGAGGGTTAGGGTTTAGGAAAGGGTAAGGGTTTGAGGGAGGGCAAGGGTTTGGGACAAGGTTGGGTTTTGGGAGAGTGTTAGGGTTTCGGAGAGGGTTAGGGATTGGGAGAGGTTTAGGCTTTGGAAGAGGTTAAGGGCTTTGGGATTGGGTGTCGGTTTGGGAAAGTGTTAGGGTTTGGGAGAGTGTTAAGGCTTGGGAGAGGCTTAGGGTTTGGGAAAGAGTTAGGTTTTGGGAGAGGGTTAGGGTTTTGGACAGGGTAAAGGTTTGGGAGAGTGTAAGGGTTTGGCAGAGTGTAATGGTTTGGGAGGGGGTTAGAGTTTGGGACAGAGTAAGAGTTTGGGAGAAGGTAAGCGTTGGGGAGAAGGTAAGGGTTTGGGAGAGTGTTAGCATTTGGGACAGAGTAAGGGTTTGGGAGAGTGTTAGGGTTTGGGAGAGGGTTAGGGTTTGGGACAGGGTAAGGGTTAAGGAGAGGGTTAGCGTTTCGGAGAGGGAAAAGTTTTGGGATTGGGTAAGGGTTTCGCAGAGTGTAAGGATTTGGGAGAGTGTTAGGGTTTGGGAGAGGGTTAGCGTTTGGAAGAGTGTTCAATTTTGGGAGAGGGTTAGGATTTGGGAGAGAGTTAAGGTTCTGGAGAGGTTAAGGCTTTGGGAGAGTGTTAGGGCTTGGGAGAGAGTAAGGGTTTGGGAGAATGTTAGGTTTTGGGAGAGGGTAAGGGTTTGGGAGCGGGTAAGGGTTTGGGAGTGGGTTATGTTTTGGTTGAGGGTAACGAATTGGGAGAGTGTTAGGGTTTGGGAGAGGGTAAGGGTTTGGGAGAGAGTTAGGGTTTGGGAGATGGGAAGGGTTTTAGAGAAGGTTAGGATTTGGGAGAGGGTAAGGATTTGGGGGAGGGTAAAGATTTGGAAGAGGGTTAGTTTTTGGGAAATGATAAGGTTTTGGGAGAGGGTAAGGGTTTGGGAGAGGGTTAGGGTTTGGGAGAGGGTTAGGATTTGGGAGAGGGTAAGGGTTTGGGAGAGGGTAAGGGTTTGGGAGTGGGTTAGGGTTTGCAAGAGGGTTATGTTTTGGTTGAGGGTAACGAATTGGGAGAGTGTTAGGATTTGGGAGAGGGTAAGGATTTGGGGGAGGGTAAAGATTTGGAAGAGGGTTAGTTTTTGGGAAATGATAAGGTTTTGGAGAGGGTAAGGGTTTGGGAGAGGGTTAGGGTTTGGGAGAGGGTTAGTGTTTGGGAGATTGTTAGGGTTTGTAAGAGGGTTAGGGTTTTGGGAGAGTGTTAGGGTTTGGGAGAGTGTTAGGGTTTCGGAGAGGCTAAGGGTTTGGAAGAGTTTTAGTGTTTTGGGAGAGGGTTAGTGTTTGGGAGAGAGTTAAGGTTTTGGAGAGGGTTAGGTTTTGGGAGAGGGTTAGCGTTCGGTAGATTGTTAGTGCTTGGGAGAGGGTAAGGGTTTGGGAGAGGGTTAGATTTAGGGGGAGGGTTAGGGTTTGGGAGAAGGTAAGGATTTGGGAGAGCGTAAGGCTTTGGGAGAGTCTTTGGGTCTGGGAAAGGGTAAGGGTTTGGGATCGTGTAAGGGTTTGTCAGAGGGTTAGGGTTTGGGAGAGGGTTAGGGTTTGGGAGAGAGTTAGGGTTTGGGACAGGCTAAGGGTTTGGGAGAGAGTTAGGGTTTGGGAGAGGGGAAGGGTTTGGGAGAGGGTTAGGATTTGAGAGAGGGTAAGGGTTTGGGGGAGGGTAAGGATTTGGAAGAGGGTTAGTGTTTGGGAGAGGGTAAGGTTCTGGGAGAGGGTAAGGGTTTGGGAGAGGGTTAGGGTTTGGGAGAGTTTTAGGGTTTGGGAGAGGGTAAGGGTTTGGGAGAGGGTTAGGGTTTGGGAGAGGGTTAGCTTTCGGTAGAGTGTAAGGGCTTGGGAGCGGGTAAGGGTTTGGGAGAGGGTTAGGGTTTGGGTGAGGGTTAGGTTTAGGCAGAGGGTTAGGGTTTGGGAGAGGGTTAGGGTTTGGAAGAGTGTTAGGGTTTTGGGAGAGGGAAAGTGTTTGGGAGAGAGTTAAGGTTTGTAAGAGCGTTAGGTTTTGGGAGACGGTTAGCGTTCGGTAGAGGGTTAGGGCTTGGGAGAGGGTAAGGGTTTGGGAGAGTGTTAGGGTTTGCGAGAGGGTTAGGTTTAGGGAGAGGGTTAGGGTTTGGGAGAGGGTTAGGGCCTGGGAGAAAGTTAGGATTTGGGAGAGGGTAAGGGTTTGGAGAGGGTAAGGATTTGGGAGAGGGTTAGGTTTTGGGAACGCTTAGGGTTTGGGAGAGGGTAAGGGTTTGTGAGAGGGTTAGGGTTTGTGAGAGTGTATGGCTTTGGTGAGGGTAAGGGTTGAGGAGTGTTAGCGTTTTGGAGATGGACAAGGTTTGGGATTGGGTAAGTATTTGGGAAAGGGTAAGAGATTGGGAGAGTGTTTGGGTTTGGGAGAGGGTAAGGGTTTGGGTGAGGGTAAGGGTTTGAGAGAGAGTTAGGGTTTGGTACTGTGTTAGGGTTTGGGAGAGTGTTAGAGTTTCGGGAGAGGGTTATTGTTTGGTAGAAGGTAAGTTTTTGGGAGAGGGTTGGGTTTTGGGAGAGGGTTAGGGTTTGTTAGAGTGTTAGGGTTTGGGAGAAGGTAAGGATTTCGGAGAGGGTTAGGGTTTGGGAGAGTTTTAGTGTTTGTGAGAGGGTTAGGGTTTGGGAGAGGTTAGAGTTTGGGGGAGGGTTAGGGTTTGGGAGAGGGTAAGGGTTTGCAAGAGGGATAGGTTTTGGGAGAGGGTTAGGGATTGGGAGAGGGTTAGGGTTTGGGAGAATGTAACGATTTGGGAGAGTGTTAGGGTTTGGGAGAGGGTAAGCGTTTGGAGTGAGTAAGGGTTTGGGAGAGAGTTAGGGTTTGGGAGGCGATTGGGATTTGGGGGAGAGTTAGGTATTGGGAGAGTGTGAGGGTTTGGGAGATGGTTAGGGTTTGGGAGAAGGTAACGATTTGGGAGAGGGTTAGGTATTGGGAGAGGTTTAGCATTTTGGAGAGAGTTTGGGTTTGGGAGTGTTAGGGTTTGGTGGAGAGTTAGGTTTTGTGGGAGAGTTTGGGTTTGGGAGAAGGTATGGGTTTGGGGAAGAGGTAGATTTTGGGCAGGAGGTAGGGTTTGGGAGAGGGTTAGGGTTTGGGAGAGGGTAAAGATTTGGGAGAGGGTAAAGATTTGGGACAGCGCAAGGGTTTGGGAGAGTATTAGGGTTTGGGAAAGAGTAAGGGTTTGGGATCGTGTAAGGGTTTGTCAGAGGGTTAGGGTTTGGGAGAGGGTTAGGGTTTGGGAGAGAGTTAGGGTTTGGGAGAGGGTAAGGGTTTGGGATCGTGTAAGGGTTTGTCAGAGGGTTAGGGTTTGGGAGAGGGTTAGGGTTTGGGAGAGAGTTAGGGTTTGGGAGAGGATAAGGGTTTGGGAGAGAGTTAGGGTTTGGGAGTGGGAAAGGGTTTGGGAGAGGGTAAGGGTTTTGGATGAGGGTAAAGGTTTGGGGGAGGGTTAGGGTTTGGGAGAGGGTTAGGATTTGGGTGAGGGTAACGGTATGGTAGAGAGTTAGGGTTTGGGAGAGGGTAAGGGTTTGGGAGAGAGTTAAGGTTTGGGAGAGGGGAAGGGTTTGGGAGAGGATTAGGATTTGGGAGAGGGTAAGGCTTTTGGGGAGGGTAAGCGTTTGGAAGAGTGTTAGTGTTTGGGAGAGGTAAGGTTTTTGGAGAGGGTTAGGGTTTGGGAGAGGGTTAGGGTTTGGGAGAGGGTTAGTGTTTGGGAGAGGGTAAGGTTTTGGGAGAGGGTTAGGGTTTGGGATAGGGTTAGGGTTTGGGAGAGGGTTAGGGTTTGGGAGAGGGTTAGGGTTTGGGAGAGGGTTAGCGTTTGGTAGAGTGTTAGGGCTTGGGAGAGGGTAAGGGTTTGGGAGAGGGTTAGGGTTTGGAAAAGGGAAAGGGTGTGGGAGAGGGTTATGATTTGGGTGAGGGTAATGGTTTGGGAGAGGGCTAGGGTTTGGGAGAGGGTAAGGGTTTGGGAGAGAGTTAGGGTTTGGGAGATGGGAAGGGTTTGGGAGAAGGTTAGGATTTGGGAGAGCGTAAGGGTTTGGGGGAGGGTAAAGTTTTGGAAGAGGGTTAATTTTTGGGAGAGCATAAGGTTTTGGGAGAGTTTTAGGGTTTGTGAGAGGGTTAGGGTTTTGGGAGAGGGTTAGGGTTTTGGGAGAGGGTAAGGGTTTTGGAGAGGGTAAGGGTTTGGGAATGGGTTAGGGTTTGGGAGAATGTTAGGGTTTGGGAGAGGGTTAGGGTTTTGGAGAGGGTAAGGGTTTTGGAGAGGGTAAGGGTTTGGGAATGGGTTAGGGTTTGGGAGAATGTTAGGGTTTGGGAGAGGGTAAAGTTTTGGAAGAGGGTTAATTTTTGGGAGAGCATAAGGTTTTGGGAGAGTTTTAGGGTTTGTGAGAGGGTAAGGGTTTGGGAGAATGTTAGGGTTTGGGAGTGGGTTAGGGTTTGGGAGACGGTTAGGTTTTGGGACAGGGTAAGGTTCAGGGAGAGTGTAAAGTTTTGGGAGAGGGTTTGGGTTTTTGAGAATGTTAGGGTTTGGGAGAGGGTTAGGGTTTGGGAGAGGTTTAGGGTTTGGGAGAGGGTAAGGATTTGGGAGAGGGTAAGGGTTTGGGAGAGGGTTAGGGTTTGGGAGAATGTAAGGGTTTGGGGGAGGGTAAGTGTTTGGGAGAGGGTAAGGGATTGGGAGAGGGTTAGGGTTTGGGAGAATGTAAGGGTTTGGGAGAGGGTATCAGTTTGGGAGAGTGTTAGGGTTTGGGAGAGTGTTAGGGTTGGGGAGAGGCTTAGGGATTGGTGAAGAGTTAGGTTTTGGGAGAGGGTTAGGTTTTGGGACAGGTTAAGTGTTTGGGAGAGTGTAATGGCTTGGGAGAGTGTAATGGTTTGGGAGGGTGTTAGGGTTTGGGAGAAGATAAGGGTTTGGGAGAGTGTTAGGGTTTGGGACAGAGTAAGGGTTTGTGTGATGGTTAGGGTTTGGGAGAGCGTAAGGGTTTTGGAGAGGGTAAGGTTTTGGGGCTTGGGTAAGTGTTTGGGAGAGGGTAAGGGATTGGGAGAGGGTTAGGGTTTGGGAAAGGGTAAGGGTTTGGGGGAGGGCAAGGGTTTGGGAGAAGGTTGGGGTTTGGGAGAGTGTTAGGGTTTCGGAGAGGGTTAGGGATTGGGAGAGGTTTAGGTTTTGGAAGAGGTTAAGGGCTTTGGGATTGGGTATCGGTTTGGGAAAGTGTTAGGGTTTGGGAGAGTGTTAGGGTTTGGGAGAAGGTAAGGGTTTGGGAGAAGGTAAGGGTTTGGGAGAGTGTTAGGGTTTGGGACAGGGTAAGTGTTTGGGAGAGTGTAATGGTTTGGGAGAGTGTAATGGTTTGGGAGAGTGTAATGGTTTGGGAGGGGGTTAGGTTTTGGGAGAAGGTAAGGGTTTGGGATAGTGTTAGGGTTTGGGACAGAGTAAGGGGTTGGGTGAGGGTAAGGGTCAAGGAGAGGGTTAGCGTTTCGGAGAGGGAAAAGTTTTGGGATTGGGTAAGGGTTTCGCAGAGTGTAAGGGTTTGGGAGAGTGTAAGGGTTTGGGAGAGGGTTAGGGTTTGGGTGAGGTTAGGGTTTTGGAGAGGGTTAGGGTTTGGGAGAGTGTTAGAGTTTGGGAGAGGGTTAGCATTCGGAAGAGTGTTCAATTTTGGGAGAGGGTTAGGATTTGGGAGAGAGTTAAGATTCTGGAGAGGTTAAGGTTTTGGGAGAGTGTTAGGGCTTGGGAGAGAGTAAGGGTTTGGGAGAGGGTTATGTTTTGGTTGAGGGTAATGAATTGGGAGAGTGTTAGTGTTTGGGAGAGGGTAAGGGTTTGGGAGAGAGTTAAGGTTTGGGAGAGGGTAAGGGTTTGGGAGAGAGTTAGGGTTTGGGAGATGGGAAGGGTTTTAGAGAAGGTTGGGATTTGGGAGAGGGTAAGGATTTGGGGGAGGGTAAAGATTTGGAAGAGGGTTAGTTTTTGGGTAATGATAAGGTTTTGGGAGAGGGTAAGGGTTTGGGAGAGAGTTAGGGTTTGGGAGAGGGTTAGTGTTTGGCAGAGGGTAAGGGTTTGGTAGAGTGTTAAGGTTTTGGAGAGGGTAAGTGTTTGGAAAAGTGTTTGGGTTTTGGGAGAGTTTTAAGGTTTGTGAGAGGGTTAGTGTTTGGTAGAGTGTTATGGTTTGTAAGAGGGTTAGTGTTTTGGGAGAGGGTAAGGGTTTTGGAGAGTGTAAGGTTTTGGGAGAGGGTTAGTGTTTGGGAGATTGTTAGGGTTTGTAAGAGGGTTAGGGTTTTGGGAGAGTGTTAGGGTTTGGGAGAGTGTTAGGGTTTCGGAGAGGCTAAGGGTTTGGAAGAGTTTTACTGTTTTGGGAGAGGGTTAGTGTTTGGGAGAGAGTTAAGGTTTTGGAGAGGGTTAGGGTTTGGGAGAGGGTTAGCGTTCGGTAGATTGTTAGTGCTTGGGAGAGGGTAAGGGTTTGGGAGAGGGTTAGATTTAGGGGGAGGGTTAGGGTTTGGGAGAGGGTTAGGTCTTGGGAGAAAGTTAGTGTTTGGGAGAGGGTAAGGGTTTGGTAGAGGGTATGGGTTTGGGAGAGAGGTAGGTTTTGGGTGGGATGTAGGATTTCGGAGAGGGCAAGCGTTTGGGAGAGGGTTAGGGTTTGGGAGAGGGTAAGGATTTGGGAGAGCGTAAGGGTTTGGGAGAGTCTTTGGGTCTGGGAAAGGGTAAGGGTTTGGGATCGTGTAAGGGTTTGTCAGAGGGTTAAGGTTTGGGAGAGGGTTAGGGTTTGGGAGAGAGTTAGGGTTTGGGACAGGCTAAGGGTTTGGGAGAGATTTAGGGTTTGGGAGAGGGGAAGGGTTTGGGAGAGGGTTAGGATTTGAGAGAGAGTAAGGGTTTGGGGGAGGGTAAGGATTTGGAAGAGGGTTAGTGTTTGGGAGAGGTAAGGTTCTGGGAGAGGGTAAGGGTTTGGGAGAGGGTTAGGGTTTGGGAGAGTTTTAGGGTTTGGGAGAGGGTAAGGGTTTGGGAGAGGGTTAGGGTTTGGGAGAGGGTTAGCTTTCGGTAGAGTGTAAGGGCTTGGGAGTGGATAAGGGTTTGGGAGAGGGTTAGGGTTTGGGTGAGGGTTAGGTTTAGGCAGAGGGTTAGGGTTTGGGAGAGGGTTAGGGTTTGGAAGAGTGTTAGGGTTTTGGGAGAGGGAAAGTGTTTGGGAGAGAGTTAAGATTTGTAAGAGCGTTAGGTTTTCGGAGAGGGTTAGCGTTCGGTAGAGGGTTAGGGCTTGGGAGAGGGTAAGGGTTTGGGAGAGTGTTAGGGTTTTGGGAGAGGGTTAGGGTTTGGGAGATAGTTAAGGTTTTGGAGAGGGTTAGGGTTGGGAGAGGGTTAGCGTTCGGTAGAGGGTTAGGGCTTGGGAGAAGTTAAGGGTTTGGGAGAGGGTTAGGGTTTGCGAGAGGGTTAGGTTTAGGGAGAGGGTTAGGGTTTGGGAGAGGGTTAGGGCCTGGGAGAAAGTTAGGATTTGGGAGAGGGTAAGGGTTTGCAGAGGGTAAGGATTTGGGAGAGGGTTAGGTTTTGGGAACGCTTAGGGTTTGGGAGAGGGTAAGGGTTTGTGAGAGGGTTAGGGTTTGCGAGAGAGTATGGCTTTGGGTGAGGGTAAGGGTTTAGGAGTGTTAGCGTTTCGGAGATGGACAAGGTTTGGGATTGGGTAAGTATTTGGGAAAGGGTAAGAGATTGGGAGAGTGTTTGGGTTTGGGAGAGGGTAAGGGTTTGGGTGAGGGTAAGGGTTTGAGAGAGAGTTAGGGTTTGGTACTGTGTTAGGGTTTGGGAGAGTGTTAGAGTTTCGGGAGAGGGTTATTGTTTGGTAGAAGGTAAGTTTTTGGGAGAGGGTTGGGTTTTGGGAGAGGGTTAGGGTTTGTTAGAGTGTTAGGGTTTGGGAGAAGGTAAGGATTTCGGAGAGGGTTAGGGTTTGGGAGAGTTTTAGTGTTTGTGAGAGGGTTAGGGTTTGGGAGAGGTTAGAGTTTGGGGGAGGGTTAGGGTTTGGGAGAGGGTAAGGGTTTGCAAGAGGGATAGGTTTTGGGAGAGGGTTAGGGATTGGGAGAGGGTTAGGGTTTGGGAGAATGTAACGATTTGGGAGAGTGTTAGGGTTTGGGAGAGGGTAAGCGTTTGGAGTGAGTAAGGGTTTGGGAGAGAGTTAGGGTTTGGGAGGCGATTGGGATTTGGGGGAGAGTTAGGTATTGGGAGAGTGTGAGGGTTTGGGAGATGGTTAGGGTTTGGGAGAAGGTAACGATTTGGGAGAGGGTTAGGTATTGGGAGAGGTTTAGCATTTTGGAGAGAGTTTGGGTTTGGGAGTGTTAGGGTTTGGTGGAGAGTTAGGTTTTGTGGGAGAGTTTGGGTTTGGGAGAAGGTATGGGTTTGGGGAAGAGGTAGATTTTGGGCAGGAGGTAGGGTTTGGGAGAGGGTTAGGGTTTGGGAGAGGGTAAAGATTTGGGAGAGGGTAAAGATTTGGGACAGCGCAAGGGTTTGGGAGAGTATTAGGGTTTGGGAAAGAGTAAGGGTTTGGGATCGTGTAAGGGTTTGTCAGAGGGTTAGGGTTTGGGAGAGGGTTAGGGTTTGGGAGAGAGTTAGGGTTTGGGAGAGGGTAAGGGTTTGGGATCGTGTAAGGGTTTGTCAGAGGGTTAGGGTTTGGGAGAGGGTTAGGGTTTGGGAGAGAGTTAGGGTTTGGGAGAGGATAAGGGTTTGGGAGAGAGTTAGGGTTTGGGAGTGGGAAAGGGTTTGGGAGAGGGTAAGGGTTTTGGATGAGGGTAAAGGTTTGGGGGAGGGTTAGGTTTTGGGAGAGGGTTAGGATTTGGGTGAGGGTAACGGTATGGTAGAGAGTTAGGGTTTGGGAGAGGGTAAGGGTTTGGGAGAGAGTTAAGGTTTGGGAGAGGGGAAGGGTTTGGGAGAGGATTAGGATTTGGGAGAGGGTAAGGCTTTTGGGGAGGGTAAGCGTTTGGAAGAGTGTTAGTGTTTGGGAGAGGTAAGGTTTTTGGAGAGGGTTAGGGTTTGGGAGAGGGTTAGGGTTTGGGAGAGGGTTAGTGTTTGGGAGAGGGTAAGGTTTTGGGAGAGGGTTAGGGTTTGGGATAGGGTTAGGGTTTGGGAGAGGGTTAGGGTTTGGGAGAGGGTTAGGGTTTGGGAGAGGGTTAGCGTTTGGTAGAGTGTTAGGGCTTGGGAGAGGGTAAGGGTTTGGGAGAGGGTTAGGGTTTGGAAAAGGGAAAGGGTGTGGGAGAGGGTTATGATTTGGGTGAGGGTAATGGTTTGGGAGAGGGCTAGGGTTTGGGAGAGGGTAAGGGTTTGGGAGAGAGTTAGGGTTTGGGAGATGGGAAGGGTTTGGGAGAAGGTTAGGATTTGGGAGAGCGTAAGGGTTTGGGGGAGGGTAAAGTTTTGGAAGAGGGTTAATTTTTGGGAGAGCATAAGGTTTTGGGAGAGTTTTAGGGTTTGTGAGAGGGTTAGGGTTTTGGGAGAGGGTTAGGGTTTTGGGAGAGGGTAAGGGTTTTGGAGAGGGTAAGGGTTTGGGAATGGGTTAGGGTTTGGGAGAATGTTAGGGTTTGGGAGAGGGTTAGGGTTTTGGAGAGGGTAAGGGTTTTGGAGAGGGTAAGGGTTTGGGAATGGGTTAGGGTTTGGGAGAATGTTAGGGTTTGGGAGAGGGTAAAGTTTTGGAAGAGGGTTAATTTTTGGGAGAGCATAAGGTTTTGGGAGAGTTTTAGGGTTTGTGAGAGGGTAAGGGTTTGGGAGAATGTTAGGGTTTGGGAGTGGGTTAGGGTTTGGGAGACGGTTAGGTTTTGGGACAGGGTAAGGTTCAGGGAGAGTGTAAAGTTTTGGGAGAGGGTTTGGGTTTTTGAGAATGTTAGGGTTTGGGAGAGGGTTAGGGTTTGGGAGAGGGTTAGGGTTTGGGAGAGGTTTAGGGTTTGGGAGAGGGTAAGGATTTGGGAGAGGGTAAGGGTTTGGGAGAGGGTTAGGGTTTGGGAGAATGTAAGGGTTTGGGGGAGGGTAAGTGTTTGGGAGAGGGTAAGGGATTGGGAGAGGGTTAGGGTTTGGGAGAATGTAAGGGTTTGGGAGAGGGTATCAGTTTGGGAGAGTGTTAGGGTTTGGGAGAGTGTTAGGGTTGGGGAGAGGCTTAGGGATTGGTGAAGAGTTAGGTTTTGGGAGAGGGTTAGGTTTTGGGACAGGTTAAGTGTTTGGGAGAGTGTAATGGCTTGGGAGAGTGTAATGGTTTGGGAGGGTGTTAGGGTTTGGGAGAAGATAAGGGTTTGGGAGAGTGTTAGGGTTTGGGACAGAGTAAGGGTTTGTGTGATGGTTAGGGTTTGGGAGAGCGTAAGGGTTTTGGAGAGGGTAAGGTTTTGGGGCTTGGGTAAGTGTTTGGGAGAGGGTAAGGGATTGGGAGAGGGTTAGGGTTTGGGAAAGGGTAAGGGTTTGGGGGAGGGCAAGGGTTTGGGAGAAGGTTGGGGTTTGGGAGAGTGTTAGGGTTTCGGAGAGGGTTAGGGATTGGGAGAGGTTTAGGTTTTGGAAGAGGTTAAGGGCTTTGGGATTGGGTATCGGTTTGGGAAAGTGTTAGGGTTTGGGAGAGTGTTAGGGTTTGGGAGAAGGTAAGGGTTTGGGAGAAGGTAAGGGTTTGGGAGAGTGTTAGGGTTTGGGACAGGGTAAGTGTTTGGGAGAGTGTAATGGTTTGGGAGAGTGTAATGGTTTGGGAGAGTGTAATGGTTTGGGAGGGGGTTAGGTTTTGGGAGAAGGTAAGGGTTTGGGATAGTGTTAGGGTTTGGGACAGAGTAAGGGGTTGGGTGAGGGTAAGGGTCAAGGAGAGGGTTAGCGTTTCGGAGAGGGAAAAGTTTTGGGATTGGGTAAGGGTTTCGCAGAGTGTAAGGGTTTGGGAGAGTGTAAGGGTTTGGGAGAGGGTTAGGGTTTGGGTGAGGTTAGGGTTTTGGAGAGGGTTAGGGTTTGGGAGAGTGTTAGAGTTTGGGAGAGGGTTAGCATTCGGAAGAGTGTTCAATTTTGGGAGAGGGTTAGGATTTGGGAGAGAGTTAAGATTCTGGAGAGGTTAAGGTTTTGGGAGAGTGTTAGGGCTTGGGAGAGAGTAAGGGTTTGGGAGAGGGTTATGTTTTGGTTGAGGGTAATGAATTGGGAGAGTGTTAGTGTTTGGGAGAGGGTAAGGGTTTGGGAGAGAGTTAAGGTTTGGGAGAGGGTAAGGGTTTGGGAGAGAGTTAGGGTTTGGGAGATGGGAAGGGTTTTAGAGAAGGTTGGGATTTGGGAGAGGGTAAGGATTTGGGGGAGGGTAAAGATTTGGAAGAGGGTTAGTTTTTGGGTAATGATAAGGTTTTGGGAGAGGGTAAGGGTTTGGGAGAGAGTTAGGGTTTGGTACTGTGTTAGGGTTTGGGAGAGTGTTAGAGTTTCGGGAGAGGGTTATTGTTTGGTAGAAGGTAAGTTTTTGGGAGAGGGTTGGGTTTTGGGAGAGGGTTAGGGTTTGTTAGAGTGTTAGGGTTTGGGAGAAGGTAAGGATTTCGGAGAGGGTTAGGGTTTGGGAGAGTTTTAGTGTTTGTGAGAGGGTTAGGGTTTGGGAGAGGTTAGAGTTTGGGGGAGGGTTAGGGTTTGGGAGAGGGTAAGGGTTTGCAAGAGGGATAGGTTTTGGGAGAGGGTTAGGGATTGGGAGAGGGTTAGGGTTTGGGAGAATGTAACGATTTGGGAGAGTGTTAGGGTTTGGGAGAGGGTAAGCGTTTGGAGTGAGTAAGGGTTTGGGAGAGAGTTAGGGTTTGGGAGGCGATTGGGATTTGGGGGAGAGTTAGGTATTGGGAGAGTGTGAGGGTTTGGGAGATGGTTAGGGTTTGGGAGAAGGTAACGATTTGGGAGAGGGTTAGGTATTGGGAGAGGTTTAGCATTTTGGAGAGAGTTTGGGTTTGGGAGTGTTAGGGTTTGGTGGAGAGTTAGGTTTTGTGGGAGAGTTTGGGTTTGGGAGAAGGTATGGGTTTGGGGAAGAGGTAGATTTTGGGCAGGAGGTAGGGTTTGGGAGAGGGTTAGGGTTTGGGAGAGGGTAAAGATTTGGGAGAGGGTAAAGATTTGGGACAGCGCAAGGGTTTGGGAGAGTATTAGGGTTTGGGAAAGAGTAAGGGTTTGGGATCGTGTAAGGGTTTGTCAGAGGGTTAGGGTTTGGGAGAGGGTTAGGGTTTGGGAGAGAGTTAGGGTTTGGGAGAGGGTAAGGGTTTGGGATCGTGTAAGGGTTTGTCAGAGGGTTAGGGTTTGGGAGAGGGTTAGGGTTTGGGAGAGAGTTAGGGTTTGGGAGAGGATAAGGGTTTGGGAGAGAGTTAGGGTTTGGGAGTGGGAAAGGGTTTGGGAGAGGGTAAGGGTTTTGGATGAGGGTAAAGGTTTGGGGGAGGGTTAGGGTTTGGGAGAGGGTTAGGATTTGGGTGAGGGTAACGGTATGGTAGAGAGTTAGGGTTTGGGAGAGGGTAAGGGTTTGGGAGAGAGTTAAGGTTTGGGAGAGGGGAAGGGTTTGGGAGAGGATTAGGATTTGGGAGAGGGTAAGGCTTTTGGGGAGGGTAAGCGTTTGGAAGAGTGTTAGTGTTTGGGAGAGGTAAGGTTTTTGGAGAGGGTTAGGGTTTGGGAGAGGGTTAGGGTTTGGGAGAGGGTTAGTGTTTGGGAGAGGGTAAGGTTTTGGGAGAGGGTTAGGGTTTGGGATAGGGTTAGGGTTTGGGAGAGGGTTAGGGTTTGGGAGAGGGTTAGGGTTTGGGAGAGGGTTAGCGTTTGGTAGAGTGTTAGGGCTTGGGAGAGGGTAAGGGTTTGGGAGAGGGTTAGGGTTTGGAAAAGGGAAAGGGTGTGGGAGAGGGTTATGATTTGGGTGAGGGTAATGGTTTGGGAGAGGGCTAGGGTTTGGGAGAGGGTAAGGGTTTGGGAGAGAGTTAGGGTTTGGGAGATGGGAAGGGTTTGGGAGAAGGTTAGGATTTGGGAGAGCGTAAGGGTTTGGGGGAGGGTAAAGTTTTGGAAGAGGGTTAATTTTTGGGAGAGCATAAGGTTTTGGGAGAGTTTTAGGGTTTGTGAGAGGGTTAGGGTTTTGGGAGAGGGTTAGGGTTTTGGGAGAGGGTAAGGGTTTTGGAGAGGGTAAGGGTTTGGGAATGGGTTAGGGTTTGGGAGAATGTTAGGGTTTGGGAGAGGGTTAGGGTTTTGGAGAGGGTAAGGGTTTTGGAGAGGGTAAGGGTTTGGGAATGGGTTAGGGTTTGGGAGAATGTTAGGGTTTGGGAGAGGGTAAAGTTTTGGAAGAGGGTTAATTTTTGGGAGAGCATAAGGTTTTGGGAGAGTTTTAGGGTTTGTGAGAGGGTAAGGGTTTGGGAGAATGTTAGGGTTTGGGAGTGGGTTAGGGTTTGGGAGACGGTTAGGTTTTGGGACAGGGTAAGGTTCAGGGAGAGTGTAAAGTTTTGGGAGAGGGTTTGGGTTTTTGAGAATGTTAGGGTTTGGGAGAGGGTTAGGGTTTGGGAGAGGTTTAGGGTTTGGGAGAGGGTAAGGATTTGGGAGAGGGTAAGGGTTTGGGAGAGGGTTAGGGTTTGGGAGAATGTAAGGGTTTGGGGGAGGGTAAGTGTTTGGGAGAGGGTAAGGGATTGGGAGAGGGTTAGGGTTTGGGAGAATGTAAGGGTTTGGGAGAGGGTATCAGTTTGGGAGAGTGTTAGGGTTTGGGAGAGTGTTAGGGTTGGGGAGAGGCTTAGGGATTGGTGAAGAGTTAGGTTTTGGGAGAGGGTTAGGTTTTGGGACAGGTTAAGTGTTTGGGAGAGTGTAATGGCTTGGGAGAGTGTAATGGTTTGGGAGGGTGTTAGGGTTTGGGAGAAGATAAGGGTTTGGGAGAGTGTTAGGGTTTGGGACAGAGTAAGGGTTTGTGTGATGGTTAGGGTTTGGGAGAGCGTAAGGGTTTTGGAGAGGGTAAGGTTTTGGGGCTTGGGTAAGTGTTTGGGAGAGGGTAAGGGATTGGGAGAGGGTTAGGGTTTGGGAAAGGGTAAGGGTTTGGGGGAGGGCAAGGGTTTGGGAGAAGGTTGGGGTTTGGGAGAGTGTTAGGGTTTCGGAGAGGGTTAGGGATTGGGAGAGGTTTAGGTTTTGGAAGAGGTTAAGGGCTTTGGGATTGGGTATCGGTTTGGGAAAGTGTTAGGGTTTGGGAGAGTGTTAGGGTTTGGGAGAAGGTAAGGGTTTGGGAGAAGGTAAGGGTTTGGGAGAGTGTTAGGGTTTGGGACAGGGTAAGTGTTTGGGAGAGTGTAATGGTTTGGGAGAGTGTAATGGTTTGGGAGAGTGTAATGGTTTGGGAGGGGGTTAGGTTTTGGGAGAAGGTAAGGGTTTGGGATAGTGTTAGGGTTTGGGACAGAGTAAGGGGTTGGGTGAGGGTAAGGGTCAAGGAGAGGGTTAGCGTTTCGGAGAGGGAAAAGTTTTGGGATTGGGTAAGGGTTTCGCAGAGTGTAAGGGTTTGGGAGAGTGTAAGGGTTTGGGAGAGGGTTAGGGTTTGGGTGAGGTTAGGGTTTTGGAGAGGGTTAGGGTTTGGGAGAGTGTTAGAGTTTGGGAGAGGGTTAGCATTCGGAAGAGTGTTCAATTTTGGGAGAGGGTTAGGATTTGGGAGAGAGTTAAGATTCTGGAGAGGTTAAGGTTTTGGGAGAGTGTTAGGGCTTGGGAGAGAGTAAGGGTTTGGGAGAGGGTTATGTTTTGGTTGAGGGTAATGAATTGGGAGAGTGTTAGTGTTTGGGAGAGGGTAAGGGTTTGGGAGAGAGTTAAGGTTTGGGAGAGGGTAAGGGTTTGGGAGAGAGTTAGGGTTTGGGAGATGGGAAGGGTTTTAGAGAAGGTTGGGATTTGGGAGAGGGTAAGGATTTGGGGGAGGGTAAAGATTTGGAAGAGGGTTAGTTTTTGGGTAATGATAAGGTTTTGGGAGAGGGTAAGGGTTTGGGAGAGAGTTAGGGTTTGGGAGAGGGTTAGTGTTTGGCAGAGGGTAAGGGTTTGGTAGAGTGTTAAGGTTTTGGAGAGGGTAAGTGTTTGGAAAAGTGTTTGGGTTTTGGGAGAGTTTTAAGGTTTGTGAGAGGGTTAGTGTTTGGTAGAGTGTTATGGTTTGTAAGAGGGTTAGTGTTTTGGGAGAGGGTAAGGGTTTTGGAGAGTGTAAGGTTTTGGGAGAGGGTTAGTGTTTGGGAGATTGTTAGGGTTTGTAAGAGGGTTAGGGTTTTGGGAGAGTGTTAGGGTTTGGGAGAGTGTTAGGGTTTCGGAGAGGCTAAGGGTTTGGAAGAGTTTTACTGTTTTGGGAGAGGGTTAGTGTTTGGGAGAGAGTTAAGGTTTTGGAGAGGGTTAGGGTTTGGGAGAGGGTTAGCGTTCGGTAGATTGTTAGTGCTTGGGAGAGGGTAAGGGTTTGGGAGAGGGTTAGATTTAGGGGGAGGGTTAGGGTTTGGGAGAGGGTTAGGTCTTGGGAGAAAGTTAGTGTTTGGGAGAGGGTAAGGGTTTGGTAGAGGGTATGGGTTTGGGAGAGAGGTAGGTTTTGGGTGGGATGTAGGATTTCGGAGAGGGCAAGCGTTTGGGAGAGGGTTAGGGTTTGGGAGAGGGTAAGGATTTGGGAGAGCGTAAGGGTTTGGGAGAGTCTTTGGGTCTGGGAAAGGGTAAGGGTTTGGGATCGTGTAAGGGTTTGTCAGAGGGTTAAGGTTTGGGAGAGGGTTAGGGTTTGGGAGAGAGTTAGGGTTTGGGACAGGCTAAGGGTTTGGGAGAGATTTAGGGTTTGGGAGAGGGGAAGGGTTTGGGAGAGGGTTAGGATTTGAGAGAGAGTAAGGGTTTGGGGGAGGGTAAGGATTTGGAAGAGGGTTAGTGTTTGGGAGAGGTAAGGTTCTGGGAGAGGGTAAGGGTTTGGGAGAGGGTTAGGGTTTGGGAGAGTTTTAGGGTTTGGGAGAGGGTAAGGGTTTGGGAGAGGGTTAGGGTTTGGGAGAGGGTTAGCTTTCGGTAGAGTGTAAGGGCTTGGGAGTGGATAAGGGTTTGGGAGAGGGTTAGGGTTTGGGTGAGGGTTAGGTTTAGGCAGAGGGTTAGGGTTTGGGAGAGGGTTAGGGTTTGGAAGAGTGTTAGGGTTTTGGGAGAGGGAAAGTGTTTGGGAGAGAGTTAAGATTTGTAAGAGCGTTAGGTTTTCGGAGAGGGTTAGCGTTCGGTAGAGGGTTAGGGCTTGGGAGAGGGTAAGGGTTTGGGAGAGTGTTAGGGTTTTGGGAGAGGGTTAGGGTTTGGGAGATAGTTAAGGTTTTGGAGAGGGTTAGGGTTGGGAGAGGGTTAGCGTTCGGTAGAGGGTTAGGGCTTGGGAGAAGTTAAGGGTTTGGGAGAGGGTTAGGGTTTGCGAGAGGGTTAGGTTTAGGGAGAGGGTTAGGGTTTGGGAGAGGGTTAGGGCCTGGGAGAAAGTTAGGATTTGGGAGAGGGTAAGGGTTTGCAGAGGGTAAGGATTTGGGAGAGGGTTAGGTTTTGGGAACGCTTAGGGTTTGGGAGAGGGTAAGGGTTTGTGAGAGGGTTAGGGTTTGCGAGAGAGTATGGCTTTGGGTGAGGGTAAGGGTTTAGGAGTGTTAGCGTTTCGGAGATGGACAAGGTTTGGGATTGGGTAAGTATTTGGGAAAGGGTAAGAGATTGGGAGAGTGTTTGGGTTTGGGAGAGGGTAAGGGTTTGGGTGAGGGTAAGGGTTTGAGAGAGAGTTAGGGTTTGGTACTGTGTTAGGGTTTGGGAGAGTGTTAGAGTTTCGGGAGAGGGTTATTGTTTGGTAGAAGGTAAGTTTTTGGGAGAGGGTTGGGTTTTGGGAGAGGGTTAGGGTTTGTTAGAGTGTTAGGGTTTGGGAGAAGGTAAGGATTTCGGAGAGGGTTAGGGTTTGGGAGAGTTTTAGTGTTTGTGAGAGGGTTAGGGTTTGGGAGAGGTTAGAGTTTGGGGGAGGGTTAGGGTTTGGGAGAGGGTAAGGGTTTGCAAGAGGGATAGGTTTTGGGAGAGGGTTAGGGATTGGGAGAGGGTTAGGGTTTGGGAGAATGTAACGATTTGGGAGAGTGTTAGGGTTTGGGAGAGGGTAAGGGTTTGGAGTGAGTTAGGGTTTGGGAGAGAGTTAGGGTTTGGGAGGCGATTGGGATTTGGGGGAGAGTTAGGTATTGGGAGAGTGTGAGGGTTTGGGAGATGGTTAGGGTTTGGGAGAAGGTAACGATTTGGGAGAGGGTTAGGTATTGGGAGAGGTTTAGCATTTTGGAGAGAGTTTGGGTTTGGGAGTGTTAGGGTTTGGTGGAGAGTTAGGTTTTGTGGGAGAGTTTGGGTTTGGGAGAGGGTATGGGTTTGGGGAAGAGGTAGATTTTGGGCGGGAGGTAGGGTTTGGGAGAGAGCAAGGGTTTGGGAGAGGGTATGGGTTTGGGAGAGGGTAAAGATTTGGGACAGCGCAAGGGTTTGGGAGAGTTTTAGGGTTTGGGAAAGAGTAAGGGTTTGGGATCGTGTAAGGGTTTGTCAGAGGGTCAGGGTTTGGGAGAGGGTTAGGGTTTGGGAGAGAGTTAGGGTTTGGGAGAGGGTAAGGGTTTGGGAGAGGGTAAGGGTTTCGGATGAGGGTAAAGGTTTGGGGGAGGGTTAGGGTTTGGGAGAGGGTTAGGATTTGGGAGAGAGTTAAGGTTTGGGAGAGGGGAAGGGTTTGGGAGAGGATTAGGATTTGGGAGAGGGTAAGGCTTTTGGGAGAGGGTTAGGTTTGTGAGAGTGTTAGAGTTTGGGAGAGGGTTAGGGTTTGGCAGAGGCTAAGGGTTTGGGAGAGGGTCAGTGTTTGGGAGAGGGTTAGGGTTTGCTAGAGGGCTGAGTTTGGGAGAGGGTAAGGGTGTGGGAGAGGGTATAGGCTTGGGAGAGGGTCAGGGTTTGGGAGAGTGTTAGCGTTCGGGAGAGGGTTAGGATTTGGTAGAGAGTTAGGGATTGGGAGAGGGTAAAGATTTGGGATCGGGTTAGCATTTGGGAGAGTGTTAGGGTTTGGGAGAGGGTAAAGGTTTCGGATCAGGTAATTGTTTGGGAGAGGGTAAGGGTTTTGGAGAGAGGTTGGATTGGGAGAGGGTTAGGGTTTGGGAGAAGGTAAGCATTTGGGAGAGGGTAAGGGTTTGGGAGAACATTAGGGTTTGGGAATGTGTTAGGGTTTGGGAGAGGTTAAGGGTTTGGGTGATGGTAAGGGTTTGGGAGGAGGTTAGGGTGTCGCAGAGTATATAGCATTGGGATTGGTTAAGGTTTGGGAGAGGGTAAGGGTTTGGGAGAGAATTAGGGTTTTGGAGAGGGTTAGGGTTTGGGAGCGAGAAAGGGTTTGAGACAGGGTTAGGGTTTGGGAGAGGGTTAGGGTTTGGGAGAGTGTAAGAGTTCGGGAGAGGGTTAGAGTTTGGGAGAGGGTTAGGGTTTGGGAGCAGGTTAGGGTTTGGTAGAGGGTAACGATTTGGGAGAGGGTTAGGGATTAGTGTTAGGGTTTGGGAGAGAGTTAAGGTTTGGGAGAGGGTTAGGGTTTGGGGGAGTGTTAGGTTTTGGGAGAGGGTATGGGTTTGTGTGAGAGTTAGGTTTTGGGAGGCAGGTAGGATTTGGGAGAAGGCAAGGTTTTGGGAGAGGGTAAGGTTTTGGGAGAGGAAAATATTTGGGAGAGGTTAAGTGCTTGGGAGAGTGTTAGTGTTTGGTAGAGGGTAAGAGTTTGTGATCGGGTAAGGGTTTGGGATTGGGTAAGGATTTGCGAGAGGGTTAGGGTTTGGGAGAGGGTAAGTGTTTGGGAGAGGGTAAGGGATTGGGAGAGGGTTAGGGTTTGGGAGAATGTAAGGGTTTGGGGGAGGGTATCAGTTTGGGAGAGTGTTAGGGTTTGGGAGAGTGTTAGGGTTGGGGAGAGTGTTAGGGTTTGGGAGAGGGTATCAGTTTGGGAGAGTGTTAGGGTTGGGGAGAGGCTTAGGGATTGGTGAAGAGTTAGGTTTTGGGAGGGGGTTAGGTTTTGGGAGAGGTTAAGTGTTTGGGAGAGTGTAATGGTTTGGGAGGGTGTTAGGGTTTGGGAGAAGATAATGGTTTGGGAGCCTGTTAGGGTTTGGGACAGAGTAAGGGTTTGTGTGATGGTTAGGATTTGGGAGAGCGTAAGGGTTTTGGAGAGGGTAAGGTTTTGGGGCTTGGGTAAGTGTTTGGGAGAGGGTAAGGGATTGGGAGAGGGTTAGGGTTTGGGAAAGGGTAAGGGTTTGGGGGAGGGCAAGGGTTTGGGAGAAGGTTGGGTTTTGGGAGAGTGTTAGGGTTTCGGAGAGGGTTAGGGATTGGGAGAGGTTTAGGCTTTGGAAGAGGTTAAGGGCTTTGGGATTGGGTATCGGTTTGGGAAAGTGTTAGGGTTTGGGAGAGTGTTAGGGTTTGGGAGAGTGTTAGGGCTTGGGAGAGGCTTAGGGTTTGGGAAAGAGTTAGGTTTTGGGAGAGGGTTAGGGTTTTGGACAGGGTAAAGGTTTGGCAGAGTGTAATGGTTTGGGAGGGGGTTAGGGTTTGGGACAGAGTAAGGGTTTGGGAGAAGGTAAGCGTTGGGGAGAAGGTAAGGGTTTGGGAGAGTGTTAGCGTTTGGGACAGAGTAAGGGTTTGGGAGAGGGTTAGGGTTTGGGACAGAGTAAGGGTTTGGGAGAGGGTTAGGCTTTGGTAGAAGGTAAGGGTTTGGGAGAGGTTAAGGGTTTGGGAGAGTGTAACGGTTCGGGAGGGGGTTAGGTTTTGGGAGAAGGTAAGGGTTTGGGATAGTGTTAGGGTTTGGGACAGAGTAAGGGGTTGGGTGAGGGTAAGGGTTAGGGAGAGGGTTAGCGTTTCGGAGAGGGAAAAGTTTTGGGATTGGGTCAGGGTTTCGCAGAGGGTAAGGGTTTGGGAGAGGGTTAGGGTTTGGGTGAGGTTAAGGTTTTGGGTGAGTGTAAGTGTTTGGGAGAAGGTTAGGGATTGGGAGAGGGTTAGGGTTTTGGAGAGGGTTAGGGTTTGGGAAAGAGTTAGGTTTTGGGAGAGGGTTAGGGTTTTGGACAGGGTAATGGTTTGGGAGAGTGTAAGGGTTTGGCAGAGTGTAATGGTTTGGGAGGGGGTTAGAGTTTGGGACAGAGTAAGGGTTTGGGAGAAGGTAAGCGTTGGGGAGAAGGTAAGGGTTTGGGAGAGTGTTAGCGTTTGGGACAGAGTAAGGGTTTGGGAGAGGGTTAGGGTTTGGGACAGAGTAAGGGTTTGGGAGAGGGTTAGGCTTTGGTAGAAGGTAAGGGTTTGGGAGAGGTTAAGGGTTTGGGAGAGTGTAACGGTTCGGGAGGGGGTTAGGTTTTGGGAGAAGGTAAGGGTTTGGGATAGTGTTAGGGTTTGGGACAGAGTAAGGGGTTGGGTGAGGGTAAGGGTTAGGGAGAGGGTTAGCGTTTCGGAGAGGGAAAAGTTTTGGGATTGGGTCAGGGTTTCGCAGAGGGTAAGGGTTTGGGAGAGGGTTAGGGTTTGGGTGAGGTTAAGGTTTTGGGTGAGTGTAAGTGTTTGGGAGAAGGTTAGGGATTGGGAGAGGGTTAGGGTTTTGGAGAGGGTTAGGGTTTGGGAGAGTGTAAGGTTTTGGGAGAGCGTTAGCGTTTGGAAGAGTGTTCAATTTTGGGAGAGGGTTAGGATTTGGGAGAGTGTTAGAGTTTGGGAGAGGGTTAGCGTTTGGAAGAGTGTTCAATTTTGGGAGAGGGTTAGGATTTGGGAGAGAGTTAACATTCTGGAGAGGTTAAGGTTTTGGGAGAGTGTTAGGGCTTGGGAGAGAGTAAGGGTTTGGGAGAATGTTAGGTTTTGGGAGAGGGTAAGGGATTGGGAGAGGGTAAGGGTTTGGGAGAGAGTTAAGGTTCTGGAGAGGTTAAGGTTTTGGGAGAGTGTTAGGGCTTGGGAGAGGGTAAGGGTTTGGGAGAGGGTAAGGGTTTGGGAGTGGGTTAGGGTTTGCAAGAGGGTAAGGGTTTGGGAGAGGGTTATGTTTTTGTTGAGGGTAACGAATTGGGAGAGTGTTAGGGTTTGGGAGAGGGTAAGGGTTTGGGAGAGAGTTAGGGTTTGGGAGATGGGAAGGGTTTTGGCGAAGGTTAGGATTTGGCAGAGGGTAAGGGTTTGTCAGAGGGTTAGGGTTTGGGAGAGGGTTAGGGTTTGGGAGAGAGTTAGGGTTTGGGACAGGCTAAGGGTTTGGGAGAGATTTAGGGTTTGGGAGAGGGGAAGGGTTTGGGAGAGGGTTAGGAATTGAGAGAGGGTAAGGGTTTGGGGGAGGGTAAGGATTTGGAAGAGGGTTAGTGTTTGGGAGAGGGTAAGGTTCTGGGAGAGGGTAAGGGTTTGGGAGAGGGTTAGGGTTTGGGAGAGTTTTAGGGTTTGGGAGAGGGTAAGGGTTTGGGAGAGGGTTAGGTATTGGGAGAGGGTAAGGGTTTGGGAGAGGGTTAGAGTTTGGGAGAGGGTAAGGGTTTGGGAGAGGGTTAGGTATTGGGAGAGGGTAAGGGTTTGGGAGAGGGTTAGTGTTTGGGAGAAGGTAACGATTTGGGAGAGGGTTAGGGTTTGGGAGAGTGTTAGGGTATGGGAGAGGGTTAGGATTTGGGAGAAGGTAACGATTTGGGAGAGGGTTAGGGTTTGGGGGAGAGTTAGGGTTTGCAAGAGGGTTAGGATTTGGGAGACGGTAAAGGTTTGGGAGAGTGTTAGGGTTAGGGAGAGGGTAATGGTTTGGGAGAGAGTTACGGTTTGGGAGAGGGTAAGGGTTTGGGAGAGGTTAAGGATTTGGGAGAATGTTAGGTTTTGGCAGAGGGTTTGGGTTTGGAAGAGGTTAGGTTTAGTGAGAGGTTATTGATTTGGGAGAAGGTAAGGGTTTGGGAGAGGGTTAGGTTTGTGAGATTGCTGGAGTTTGGGAGAGGGTTAGGGTTTGGCAGAGGCTAAGGGTTTGGGAGAGGGTCAGGCTTTGGGAGAGGGTTAGGGTTTGCTAGAGGGCTGGGTTTGGGAGAGGGTAAGGGTGTGGGAGAGGGTATAGGCTTGGGAGAGGGTCAGGGTTTGGGAGAGTGTTAGCATTCGGGAGAGGGTTAGGATTTGGTAGAGAGTTAGGGATTGGGAGAGGGTAAAGATTTGGGATCGGGTTAGCATTTGGGAGAGTGTTAGGGTTTGGGAGAGGGTAAAGGTTTCGGATCAGGTAATTGTTTGGGAGAGGGTAAGGGTTTTGGAGAGAGGTTGGATTGGGAGAGGGTTAGGGTTTGGGAGAAGGTAAGCATTTGGGAGAGGGTAAGGGTTTGGGAGAACATTAGGGTTTGGGAATGTGTTAGGGTTTGGGAGAGGTTAAGGGTTTGGGTGATGGTAAGGGTTTGGGAGGAGGTTAGGGTTTCGGAGAGTATATAGCATTGGGATTGGTTAAGGTTTGGGAGAGGGTAAGGGTTTGGGAGAGGGTTAGGGTTTGGGAGCGGGAATGGGTTTGAGACAGGGTTAGGATTTGGGAGAGGGTTAGGGTTTGGGAGAGAGTAAGGGTTCGGGAGAGGGTTAGAGTTTGGGAACAGGTTAGGGTTTGGGAGCAGGTTAGGGTTTGGGAGAGGGTAACGATTTGGGAGAGGGTTAGGGATTAGTGTTAGGGTTTGGGAGAGAGTTAAGGTTTGGGAGAGGGTTAGGCTTTGGGAGAGGGTATGGGTTTGTGTGAGAGTTAGGTTTTGGGAGGCAGGTAGGATTTGGGAGAAGGCAAGGTTTTGGGAGAGGGTAAGGTTTTGGGAGAGTGTAATGGCTTGGGAGAGTGTAATGGTTTGGGAGGGTGTTAGGGTTTGGGAGAAGATAAGGGTTTGGGAGAGTGTTAGGGTTTCGGAGAGGGTTAGGGATTGGGAGAGGTTTAGGTTTTGGAAGAGGTTAAGGGCTTTGGGATTGGGTATCGGTTTGGGAAAGTGTTAGGGTTTGGGAGAGTGTTAGGGCTTGGGAGAGGTTTAGGGTTTGGGAAAGAGTTAGGTTTTGGGAGAGGGTTAGGGTTTTGGACAGGGTAATGGTTTGGGAGAGTGTAAGGGTTTGGCAGAGTGTAATGGTTTGGGAGGGGGTTAGGGTTTGGGACAGAGTAAGGGTTTGGGAGAAGGTAAGCGTTGGGGAGAAGGTAAGGGTTTGGGAGTGTGTTAGCGTTTGGGACAGAGTAAGGGTTTGGGAGAGTGTTAGGGTTTGGGAGAAGGTAAGGGTTTGGGAGAGGTTAAGGGTTTGGGAGAGTGTAATGGTTTGGGAGGGGGTTAGGGTTTTGGAGAAGGTAAGGGTTTGGGAGAGTGTTAGGGTTTGGGAGAGGGTTAGGGTTTGGGACAGGGTAAGTGTTTGGGAGAGTGTAATGGTTTGGGAGAGTGTAATGGTTTGGGAGGGGTTTAGGGTTTGGGAGAAGGTAAGGGTTTGGGATAGTGTTAGGGTTTGGGACAGAGTAAGGGGTTGGGTGAGGGTAAGGGTTAAGGAGAGGGTTAGCGTTTCGGAGAGCGAAAAGTTTTGGGATTGGGTAAGGGTTTTGCAGAGTGTAAGGGTTTGGGAGAATGTTAGGGTTTGGGAGAGGGTTAGGGTTTGGGTGAGGTTAAGGTTTTGGGTGAGTGTAAGTGTTTGGGAGAGGGTTAGGGATTGGGAGAGGGTTAGGGTTTTGGAGAGGGTTAGGGTTTGGGAGAGTGTAAGGGTTTGGGAGAAGGTACGTTTTTGGGAGAGGGTTAGGGTTTGGGAGAGTGTTAGGGTTTGTAAGAGTTTTAGGGTTTTGGGAGAGTGTTAGGGTTTGGGAGAGTGTTAGAGTTTGGGAGAGGGTTAGGGTTTGGGTGAGGTTAGGGTTTTGGAGAGGGTTAGGGTTTGGGAGAGTGTTAGAGTTTGGGAGAGGGTTAGCGTTTGGAAGAGTGTTCAATTTTGGGAGAGGGTTAGGATTTGGTAGAGAGTTAAGGTTCTGGAGAGGTTAAGGTTTTGGGAGAGTGTTAGGGCTTGGGAGAGGGTAAGGGTTTGGGAGCGGGTAAGGGTTTGGGAGTGGGTTAGGGTTTGCAAGAGGGTAAGGGTTTGGGAGAGGGTTATGTTTTGGTTGAGGGTAACGATTTGGGAGAGTGTTAGGGTTTGGGAGAGGGTTAGGGTTTGGGAGAGGGTTAGTATTTGGGAGAGGGTAAGGGTTTGGGAGAGGGTTAGGGTTTGGGAGAGGGTAAGGGTTTGGGAGAGGGTAAGGGTTTGGGAGAGGGTTAGTGTTTGGCAGAGGGTAAGGGTTTGGGAGAGGGTTAGGGTTTGGGAGAGGGTTAGTGTTTGGCAGAGGGTAAGGGTTTGGTAGAGTGTTAAGGTTTTGGAGAGGGTAAGGGTTTGGAAAAGTGATCGGGTTTTGGGAGAGTGTTATGGTTTGTGAGAGGGTTAGTGTTTGGTAGAGTGTTATGGTTTGTAAGAGGGTTAGTGTTTTGGGAGAGGGTAAGAGTTTTGGAGAGGGTAAGGCTTTGGGAGAGGGTAAGGGTTTGGGAGATTGTTAGGGTTTGTAAGAGGGTTAGGGTTTTGGGAGAGTTTTAGGGTTTGGGAGAGTGTTAGGGTTTCGGAGAGGCTAAGGGTTTGGAAGAGTTTTAGTGTTTTGGGAGAGGGTTAGTGTTTGGGAGAGAGTTAAGGTTTTGGAGAGGGTTAGGTTTTGGGAGAGGGTTAGCGTTCGGTAGATTGTTAGTGCTTGGGAGAGGGTAAGGGTTTGGGAGAGGGTTAGATTTAGGGGGAGGGTTAAGGTTTGGGAGTGGGTTAGGTCTTGGGAGAAAGTTAGTGTTTGGGAGAGGGTAAGGGTTTGGTAGAGGGTATGGGTTTGGGAGAGAGGTAGGTTTTGGGTGGGATGTAGGGTTTCGGAGAGGGCAGGCGTTTGGGAGAGGGTTAGGGTTTGGGAGAGGGTAAGGATTTGGGAGAGCGTAAGGGTTTGGGAGAGTCTTTGGGTCTGGGAAAGGGTAAGGGTTTGGGATCGTGTAAGGGTGTGTCAGAGGGTTAGGGTTTGGGAGAGGGTTAGGGTTTGGGAGAGAGTTAGGGTTTGGGACAGGCTAAGGGTTTGGGAGAGAGTTAGGGTTTGGGAGAGGGGAAGGGTTTGGGAGAGGGTTAGGATTTGAGAGAGGGTAAGGTTTTGGGGGAGGGTAAGGATTTGGAAGAGGGTTAGTGTTTGGGAGAGGGTAAGGTTCTGGGAGAGGGTAAGGGTTTGGGAGAGGGTTAGGGTTTGGGAGAGTTTTAGGGTTTGGGAGAGGGTAAGGGTTTGGGAGAGGGTTAGGGTTTGGGAGAGGGTTAGGGTTTGGGAGAGGGTTAGCTTTTGGTAGAGTGTAAGGGCTTGGGAGCGGGTAAGGGTTTGGGAGAGGGTTAGGGTTTGGGTGAGGGTTAGGTTTAGGCAGAGGGTTAGGGTTTGGGAGAGGGTTAGGGTTTCAGAGAGGGTAAGTGTTTGGGAGAGGGTTAGGTATTGGGAGAGGGTAAGGGTTTGGGAGAGGGTAAGGGTTTGGGAGAGGGTAAGGGTTTTGGGAGAGGGTAAGGGTTTGGGAGAGGGTAAGGGTTTGGGAGAGGTTTAGGGTTTGGGAGAGTGTTAGGGTTTGGGTGAGGGTTAAGGTTTGGGAGAGGGTTAGGTTTTGTGAGAGGGTAAGTTTTTGGGACAGTCTTAAGGTTTTGGAGAGGGTAAGCATTTGGAAAAGTGTTCGGGTTTTGAGAGTGTTTAAGGGTTTGTGAGAGGGTTAGCAAATGGGAGAGTGTTAGGGTTTGTAAGAGGGTTAGGGTTTTGGGAGAGTGTAAGGCTTTTGGAGACGGTAAGGGTTTGGGAGAGGGTTACGGTTTGGGAGAGTGTTAGGGTTTGTAAGAGGGTTAGGGTTTTGGGAGTGGGTTAGGGTTTGGAAGAGTGTTAGGGTTTTGGGAGAGGGAAAGTGTTTGGGAGAGAGTTAAGGTTTGTTAGAGCGTTAGGTTTTGGGAGAGGGTTAGCGTTCGGTAGAGGGTTAGGGCTTGGGAGAGGGTTAGGGTTTGGGAGATGGTTAAGGTTTTGGGAGAGGGTTAGGGTTTGGGAGATAGTTAAGGTTTTGGAGAGGTTTAGGGTTGGGAGAGGGTTAGCGTTCGGTAGAGGGTTAGGGTTTGGGAGAAGGTAAGGGTTTGGGAGAGGGTTAGGGTTTGCGAGAGGGTTAGGTTTAGGGAGAGGGTTAGGGTTTGGGAGAGGGTTAGGGCCTGGGAGAAAGTTAGGATTTGGGAGAGGGTAAGGGTTTGGAGAGGGTAAGGATTTGGGAGAGGGTTAGGTTTTGGGAACGCTTAGGGTTTGGGAGAGGGTAAGGGTTTGTGAGAGGGTTAGGGTTTGCGAGAGAGTATGGCTTTGGGTGAGGGTAAGGGTTTAGGAGTGTTAGCGTTTCGGAGATGGACAAGGTTTGGGATTGGGTAAGTATTTGGGAAAGGGTAAGAGATTGGGAGAGTGTTTGGGTTTGGGAGAGTGTAAGGGTTTGGGTGAGGGTAAGGGTTTGAGAGAGAGTTAGGGTTTGGTACTGTGTTAGGGTTTGGGAGAGTGTTAGAGTTTTGGGAGAGGGTTATTGTTTGGTAGAAGGTAAGTTTTTGGGAGAGGGTTGGGTTTTGGGAGAGGGTTAGGGTTTGTTAGAGTGTTAGGGTTTGGGAGAAGGTAAGGATTTCGGAGAGGGTTAGGGTTTGGGAGAGGGTAAGGGTTTGCGAGAGGGATAGGTTTTGGGAGAGGGTTAGGGATTGGGAGAGGGTTAGGGTTTGGGAGAATGTAACGATTTGGGAGAGTGTTAGGGTTTGGGAGAGGGTAAGGGTTTGGAGTGAGTTAGGGTTTGGGAGAGAGTTAGGGTTTGGGAGGCGATTGGGATTTGGGGGAGAGTTAGGTATTGGGAGAGTGTGAGGGTTTGGGAGATGGTTAGGGTTTGGGAGAAGGTAACGATTTGGGAGAGGGTTAGGTATTGGGAGAGGTTTAGCATTTTGGAGAGAGTTTGGGTTTGGGAGTGTTAGGGTTTGGTGGAGAGTTAGGTTTTGTGGGAGAGTTTGGGTTTGGGAAAGGGTATGGTTTTGGGGAAGAGGTAGATTTTGGGCGGGAGGTAGGGTTTGGGAGAGAGCAAGGGTTTGGGAGAGGGTTAGGGTTTGGGAGAGGGTAAGGATTTGGGACAGCGCAAGGGTTTGGGAGAGTATTAGGGTTTGGGAAAGAGTAAGGGTTTGGGATCGTGTAAGGGTTTGTCAGAGGGTTAGGGTTTGGGAGAGAGTTAGGGTTTGGGAGAGAGTTAGGGTTTGGGAGAGAGTTAGGGTTTGGGAGAGGGTAAGGGTTTCGGATGAGGGTAAAGGTTTGGGGGAGGGTTAGGGTTTGGGAGAGGGTAAGGGTTTTGGATGAGGGTAAAGGTTTGGGGGAGGGTTAGGGTTTGGGAGAGGGTTAGGATTTGGGTGAGGGTAACGGTATGGTAGAGAGTTAGGGTTTGGGAGAGGGTAAGGGTTTGGGAGAGAATTAAGGTTTGGGAGAGGGGAAGGGTTTGGGAGAGGATTAGGATTTGGGAGAGGGTAAGGCTTTTGGGGAGGGTAAGCGTTTGGAAGAGGGTTAGTGTTTGGGAGAGGGTAAGGTTTTGGGAGAGGGTAAGGTTTTGGGAGAGGGTTAGGTTTTGGGAGAGGTTTAGTGTTTGGGAGATGGGAAGGGTTTGGGAGAAGGTTAGGATTTGGGATAGGGTTAGGGTTTGGGAGAGGGTTAGTGTTTGGGAGAGGGTAAGGTTTTGGGAGAGGGTTAGGGTTTGGGATAGGGTTAGGGTTTGGGAGAGGGTTAGGGTTTGGGAGAGGGTAAGAGTTTGGTAGAGTGTTAAGGTTTTGGAGAGGGTAAGTGTTTGGAAAAGGGTTCGGGTTTTGGGAGTGTTTTAGGGTTTGTGAGAGGGTTAATATTTGGGTGACAGTTAGGGTTTGTAAGAGGGTTAGGGTTTTGGGAGAGGGTAAGGGTTTGGGAGAGAGTTAGGGTTTGGGAATGGGTTAGGGTTTGGGAGAATGTTAGGGTTTGGGAGACGGTTAGCTTTTGGGAGAGGGTAAGGTTTAGGGAGAGTGTAAGGGTTTGGGAGAGGGTTAGGGTTTTTGAGAGGATAAGTGTTTGGGAAAGGGTCAGGGTTTGGGAGTGGGTTAGGGTTTGGGAGAGGGTTAGGGTTTGGGAGACGGTTAGGTTTTGGGAGAGGGTTCGGGTTTAGGGAGAGTGTAAAGTTTTGGGAGAGGGTTTGGGTTTTTGAGAATGTTAGGGTTTGTGAGAGTGTTAGGGTTTGGGAGAGGGTTAGGGTTTCGGAGAGGGTTAGGGTTTGTGAGAGGTTTAGGGTTTGGGAGAGGGTTAGGGTTTCGGAGAGGGTTAGGGTTTGTGAGAGGTTTAGGGTTTGGGAGAGGGTTAGGGAATGGGAGAGGGTTAGGTTTTGGGAGAGGGTTAGGGTTTGGGAGAGGGTTAGGTTTTGGGAGAGGGTAAGGATTTGGGAGAGGGTAAGGTTTTGGGAGAGGAAAATATTTGGGACAGGTTAAGTGCTTGGGAGAGTGTTAGTGTTTGGTAGAGGGTAAGAGTTTGTGATCGGGTAAGGGTTTGGGATTGGGTAAGGATTTGCGAGAGGGTTAGGGTTTGGGAGAGGGTTAGGCTTTGGGAGATTGTAAGGTTTTGGAAGGGGATTAGGGATGGGGAGAGGGCAAGGGTTTTGGGGGAGGGTAAGTGTTTGGGAGAGGGTAAGGGATTGGGAGAGGGTTAGGGTTTGGGAGAATGTAAGGGTTTGGGAGAATGTAAGGGTTTGGGAGAGGGTATCAGTTTGGGAGAGTGTTAGGGTTGGGGAGAGGCTTAGGAATTGGTGAAGAGTTAGGTTTTGGGAGAGAGTTAGGTTTTGGGACAGGTTAAGTGTTTGGGAGAGTGTAAGGGTTTGGGAGAGTGTAATGGCTTGGGAGAGTGTAATGGTTTGGGAGGGTGTTAGGGTTTGGGAGAAGATAACGGTTTGGGAGCCTGTTAGGGTTTGGGACAGAGTAAGGGTTTGTGTGATGGTTAGGATTTGGGAGAGCGTAAGGGTTTTGGAGAGGGTAAGGTTTTGGGGCTTGGGTACGTGTTTGGGAGAGGGTTAGGGTTTGGGAGAGGGTTAGGGTTTGGGAAAGGGTAAGGGTTTGGGGGAGGGCAAGGGTTTGGGAGAAGGTTGGGGTTTGGGAGAGTGTTAGGGTTTCGGAGAGGGTTAGGGATTGGGAGAGGTTTAGGTTTTGGAAGAGGTTAAGGGCTTTGGGATTGGGTATCGGTTTGGGAAAGTGTTAGGGTTTGGGAGAGTGTTAGGGCTTGGGAGAGTTTTAGGGTTTGGGAAAGAGTTAGGTTTTGGGAGAGGGTTAGGGTTTTGGACAGGGTAATGGTTTGGGAGAGTGTAAGGGTTTGGCAGAGTGTAATGGTTTGGGAGGGGGTTAGAGTTTGGGACAGAGTAAGGGTTTGGGAGAAGGTAAGCGTTGGGGAGAAGGTAAGGGTTTGGGAGAGTGTTAGCGTTTGGGACAGAGTAAGGGGTTGGGAGAAGGTAAGGGTTTAGGAGAGGGTTAGCGTTTCGGAGAGGGAAAAGTTTTGGGATTGGGTAAGGGTTTCGCAGAGTGTAAGGGTTTGGGAGAGTGTTAGGGTTTGGGAGAGGGTTAGGGTTTGGGTGAGGTTAAGGTTTTGGGTGAGTGTAAGTGTTTGGGAGAGGGTTAGGGATTGGGAGAGGGTTAGGGTTTTGGAGAGTGTTAGGGTTTGGGAGAGTGTAAGGGTTTGGGAGAGTGTAAGGGTTTGGGAGAAGGTACGTTTTTGGGAGAGGGTTAGGGTTTGGGAGAGGGTAAGGGTTTGGGAGAGGGTAAGGGTTTGGGAGAGGGTAAGGGTTTGGGAGAGGGTAAGGGTTTGCAAGAGGGTAAGGGTTTGGGAGAGGGTTAGGGTTTGCAAGAGGGTAAGGGTTTGGGAGAGGGTTATGTTTTGGTTGAGGGTAACGAATTGGGAGAGTGTTAGGGTTTGGGAGAGGGTAAGGGTTTGGGAGAGAGTTAGGGTTTGGGAGATGGGAAGGGTTTTAGAGAAGGTCAGGATTTGGGAGAGGGTAAGGATTTGGGGGAGGGTAAAGATTTGGAAGAGGGTTAGTTTTTGGGAAATGATAAGGTTTTGGGAGAGGGTAAGGGTTTGGGAGAGGGTAAGGGTTTGGGAGAGGGTTAGTGTTTGGGAGAGGGTTAGTGTTTGGAAAAGTGTTCGGGTTTTGGGAGAGTTTTATGGTTTGTGAGAGGGTTAGTGTTTTGGGAGAGGGTAAGGGTTTTGGAGAGGGTAAGGTTTTGGGAGAGGGTTAGTGTTTGGGAGATTGTTAGGGTTTGTAAGAGGGTTAGGGTTTTGGGGGTGTGTTAGGGTTTGGGAGAGTGTTAGGGTTTCGGAGAGGCTAAGGGTTTGGAAGAGTTTTAGTGTTTTGGGAGAGGGTTAGTGTTTGGGAGAGAGTTAAGGTTTTGGAGAGGGTTAGGGTTTGGGAGAGGGTTAGCGTTCGGTAGATTGTTAGTGCTTGAGAGAGTGTAAGGGTTTGGGAGAGGGTTAGATTTAGGGGGAGGGTTAGGGTTTGGGAGAGGGTTAGGTCTTGGGAGAAAGTTAGTGTTTCGGAGAGGGTAAGGGTTTGGTAGAGGGTATGGGTTTGGGACAGAGGTAGGTTTTGGGTGGGATGTAGGGTTTCGGAGAGGGCAAGCGTTTGGGAGAGGGTTAGGGTTTGGGAGAGGGTAAGGTTTTGGGAGAGCGTAAGGGTTTGGGAGAGTCTTTGGGTCTGGGAAAGGGTAAGGGTTTGGGATCGTGTAAGGGTTTGTCAGAGGGATAGGGTTTGGGAGAGGGTTAGGGTTTGGGAGAGAGTTAGGGTTTGGGACAGGCTAAGGGTTTGGGAGAGAGTTAGGGTTTGGGAGAGGGGAAGGGTTTGGGAGAGGGTTAGGATTTGAGAGAGGGTAAGGGTTTGGGGGAGGGTAAGGATTTGGAAGAGGGTTAGTGTTTGGGAGAGGGTAAGGTTCCGGGAGAGGGTAAGGGTTTGGGAGAGGGTTAGGGTTTGGGAGAGTTTTAGGGTTTGGGAGAGGGTAAGGGTTTGGGAGAGGGTTAGGGTTTGGGAGAGGGTTAAGGTATGGGAGAGGGTAAGGGTTTGGGAAAGGGTCAGGGTTTGGGAGTGGGTTAGGGTTTGGGAGAGGGTTAGGGTTTGGGAGACGGTTAGGTTTTGGGAGAGGGTTCGGGTTTAGGGAGAGTGTAAAGTTTTGGGAGAGGGTTTGGGTTTTTGAGAATGTTAGGGTTTGGGAGAGGGTTAGGGTTTGGGAGAGGGTTAGGGTTTGGGAGAGGGTAAGGATTTGGGAGAGGGTAAGGTTTTGGGAGAGGAAAATATTTGGGACAGGTTAAGTGCTTGGGAGAGTGTTAGTGTTTGGTAGAGGGTAAGAGTTTGTGATCGGGTAAGGGTTTGGGATTGGGTAAGGATTTGCGAGAGGGTTAGGGTTTGGGAGAGGGTTAGGCTTTGGGAGATTGTAAGGTTTTGGAAGGGGATTAGGGATGGGGAGAGGGCAAGGGTTTTGGGGGAGGGTAAGTGTTTGGGAGAGGGTAAGGGATTGGGAGAGGGTTAGGGTTTTGGAGAATGTAAGGGTTTGGGGGAGGGTAAGGGTTTGGGAGAGGGTATCAGTTTGGGAGAGTGTTAGGGTTGGGGAGAGGCTTAGGAATTGGTGAAGAGTTAGGTTTTGGGAGAGAGTTAGGTTTTGGGACAGGTTAAGTGTTTGGGAGAGTGTAAGGGTTTGGGAGAGTGTAATGGCTTGGGAGAGTGTAATGGTTTGGGAGGGTGTTAGGGTTTGGGAGAAGATAACGGTTTGGGAGCCTGTTAGGGTTTGGGACAGAGTAAGGGTTTGTGTGATGGTTAGGATTTGGGAGAGCGTAAGGGTTTTGGAGAGGGTAAGGTTTTGGGGCTTGGGTACGTGTTTGGGAGAGGGTAAGGGATTGGGAGAGGGTTAGGGTTTGGGAGAGGGTTAGGGTTTGGGAAAGGGTAAGGGTTTGGGGGAGGGCAAGGGTTTGGGAGAAGGTTGGGGTTTGGGAGAGTGTTAGGGTTTCGGAGAGGGTTAGGGATTGGGAGAGGTTTAGGTTTTGGAAGAGGTTAAGGGCTTTGGGATTGGGTATCGGTTTGGGAAAGTGTTAGGGTTTGGGAGAGTGTTAGGGCTTGGGAGAGGCTTAGGGTTTGGGAAAGAGTTAGGTTTTGGGAGAGGGTTAGGGTGTTGGACAGGGTAATGGTTTGGGAGAGTGTAAGGGTTTGGCAGAGTGTAATGGTTTGGGAGGGGGTAAGGGTTTGGGACAGAGTAACGGTTTGGGAGAAGGTAAGCGTTGGGGAGAAGGTAAGGGTTTGGGAGAGTGTTAGGGTTTGGGACAGAGTAAGGGTTTGGGAGAGTGTTAGGGTTTGGGAGAAGGTAAGGGTTTGGGAGAGGTTAAGGGTTTGGGAGAGTGTAATGGTTTGGGAGGGGGTTAGGGTTTGGGAGAAGGTAAGGGTTTGGGAGAGTGTTAGGGTTTGGGAGAGGGTTAGGGTTTGGGACAGGGTAAGGGGTTGGGTGAGGGTAAGGGTTAAGGAGAGGGTTAGCGTTTCGGAGAGGGAAAAGTTTTGGGATTGGGTAAGGGTTTCGCAGAGTGTAAGGATTTGGGAGAGTGTTAGGGCTTGGGAGAGGGTTAGGGTTTGGGAGAGGGTTAGGGTTTGGGAGAGGGTTAGGGTTTGGGAGAGGGTTAGGGTTTGGGAAAGTGTTAGGGTTTGGGAGAGGGTTAGGGTTTGGGAGAGGGTTAGGGTTTTGGAGAGGGTTAGGGTTTGGGAGAGTGTTAGAGTTTGGGAGAGGGTTAGCGTTTGGAAGAGTGTTCAATTTTGGGAGAGGGTTAGGATTTGGGAGAGAGTTAAGGTTCTGGAGAGGTTAAGGCTTTGGGAGAGTGTTAGGGCTTGGGAGAGGGTAAGGGTTTGGGAGAATGTTAGGTTTTGGGAGAGGGTAAGGGTTTGGGAGAGGGTAAGGGTTTGGGAGAGAGTTAAGGTTCTGGAGAGGTTAAGGTTTTGGGAGAGTGTTAGGGCTTGGGAGAGGGTAAGGGTTTGGGAGATGGTAAGGGTTTGGGAGTGGGTTTTGTTTTTGTTGAGGGTAACGAATTGGGAGAGTGTTAGGGTTTGGGAGAGGGTAAGGGTTTGGGAGAGGGTTAGGGTTTGGGAGAGGGTTAGGGTTTGGGAGAGGGTTAGGGTTTGGGAGAGGGTTAGGGTTTGGGAGAGGGTTAGGGTTTGGGAGAGGGTTAGGGTTTGGGAGAGGGTTAGGGTTTGGGAGAGGGTTAGGGTTTGGGAGAGGGTTATGTTTTGGTTGAGGGTAACGAATTGGGAGAGTGTTAGGGTTTGGGAGAGGGTAAGGGTTTGGGAGAGAGTTAGGGTTTGGGAGATGGGAAGGGTTTTAGCGAAGGTTAGGATTTGGGAGAGGGTAAGGACTTGGGGGAGGGTAAAGATTTGGAAGAGGGTTAGTTTTTGGGAAATGATAAGGGTTTGGGAGAGGGTAAGGGTTTGGGAGAGGGTTAGGGTTTGGGAGAGGGTTAGTGTTTGGCAGAGGGTAAGGGTTTGGTAGAGTGTTAAGGTTTTGGAGAGGGTAAGGGTTTAGAAAAGTGATCGGGTTTTGGGAGAGTTTTAGGGTTTGTGAGAGGGTTAGTGTTTGGTAGAGGGTAAGGGTTTTGGAAAGGGTTAGTGTTTGGGAGATTGTTAGGGTTTGTAAGAGGGTTAGGGTTTTGGAAAGGGTTAGTGTTTGGGAGATTGTTAGGGTTTGTAAGAGTGTAAGGGATTGGGAGAGTGTTAGGGTTTGGGAGAGTGTTAGGGTTTGGGAGAGTGTTAGGGTTTGGGAGAGTGTTAGGGTTTGGGAGAGTGTTAGGGTTTGGGAGAGTGTTAGGGTTTGGGAGAGTGTTAGGGTTTCGGAGAGGCTAAGGGTTTGGAAGAGTTTTAGTGTTTTGGGAGAGGGTTAGTGTTTGGGAGAGAGTTAAGGTTTTGGAGAGGGTTAGGGTTTGGGAGAGGGTTAGCGTTCGGTAGATTGTTAGTGCTTGGGAGAGGGTAAGGGTTTGGAAGAGGGTTAGGGTTTGGGAGAGGGTTAGATTTAGGGGGAGGGTTAGGGATTGGGAGAGGGTTAGGTCTTGGGAGAAAGTTAGTGTTTGGGAGAGGGTAAGGGTTTGGTAGAGGGTATGGGTTTGGGAGAGAGGTAGGTTTTGGGTGGGATGTAGGGTTTCGGAGAGGGCAAGCGTTTGGGAGAGGGTTAGGGTTTGGGAGAGGGTAAGGATTTGGGAGAGCGTAAGGGTTTGGGAGAGTCTTTGGGTCTGGGAAAGGGTAAGGGTTTGGGATCGTGTAAGGGTTTGTCAGAGGGTTAGGGTTTGGGAGAGGGTTAGGGTTTGGGAGAGAGTTAGGGTTTGGGACAGGCTAAGGGTTTGGGAGAGATTTAGGGTTTGGGAGAGGGGAAGGGTTTGGGAGAGGGTTAGGAATTGAGAGAGGGTAAGGGTTTGGGGGAGGGTAAGGATTTGGAAGAGGGTTAGTGTTTGGGAGAGGGTAAGGTTCTGGGAGAGGGTAAGGGTTTGGGAGAGGGTTAGGGTTTGGGAGAGTTTTAGGGTTTGGGAGAGGGTAAGGGTTTGGGAGAGGGTTAGGGTTTGGGAGAGGGTTAGCTTTCGGTAGAGTGTAAGGGCTTGGGAGCAGGTAAGGGTTTGGGAGAGGGTTAGGGTTTGGGTGAGGGTTAGGTTTAGGCAGAGGGTTAGGGTTTGGGAGAGGGTTAGGGCTTGGGAGAATGTTAGGGTTTGGGAGAGGGTAAGGGTTTCAGAACGGGTAAGTGTTTGGGAAAGGGTTAGGTATTGGGAGAGGGTAAGGGTTTGGGAGAGGGTAAGGGTTAGGGAGAGGGTAAGAGTTTGGCAGAGGGTTAGGATCTGGGAGAAGTTTAGGTTTTGGGAGAGGGTTAGGGTTTGGGAGAGGGTACGGGTTTGGGAGATGTTTAGGGTTTGGGAGAGGGTTAAGGTTTGGGAGAGGGTTAAGGTTTGGGAGAGGGTAAGGTTTTGGGAGAGGGTAAGGGTTTGGGAGAGGATTAGGGTTTGGGAGAGTGTTAGGGTTTGGGTGAGGGTTAAGGTTTGGGAGAGGGTTAGGTTTTGGGAGAGGGTAAGTTTTTGGGACAGTCTTAAGGTTTTGGAGAGGGTAAGCATTTGGAAAAGTGTTCGGGTTTTGAGAGTGTTTAAGGGTTTGTGAGAGGGTTAGCAAATGGGAGAGTGTTAGGGTTTGTAAGAGGGTTAGGGTTTTTGGAGAGTGTAAGGCTTTTGGAGACGGTAAGGGTTTGGGAGCGGGTTACGGTTTGGGAGAGTGTTAGGGTTTGGAAGAGTGTTAGGGTTTTGGGAGAGGGAAAGTGTTTGGGAGAGAGTTAAGGTTTGTAAGAGCGTTAGGTTTTGGGAGAGGGTTAGCGTTCGGTAGAGGGTTAGGGCTTGGGAGAGGGTAAGGGTTTGGGAGAGTGTTAGGGTTTTGGGAGAGGGTTAGGGTTTGGGAGATGGTTAAGGTTTTGGAGAGGGTTAGGGTTGGGAGAGGGTTAGCGTTCGGTAGAGAGTTAGGGCTTGGGAGAAGGTAAGGGTTTGGGAGAGGGTTAGGGTTTGCGAGAGGGTTAGGTTTAGGGAGAGGGTTAGGGTTGGGAGAGGGTTAGGTCCTGGGAGAAAGTTAGGATTTGGGAGAGGGTAAGGGTTTGGAGAGGGTAAGGATTTGGGAGAGGGTTAGGTTTTGGGAACGCTTAGGGTTTGGGAGAGGGTAAGAGTTTGTGAGAGGGTTAGGGTTTGCAAGAGAGTATGGCTTTGGGTGAGGGTAAGGGTTTAGGAGTGTTAGCGTTTCGGAGATGGACAAGGTTTGGGATTGGGTAAGTATTTGGGAGAGGGTAAGAGATTGGGAGAGTGTTTGGGTTTGGGAGAGGGTAAGGGTTTGGGTGAGGGTAAGGGTTTGAGAGAGAGTTAGGGTTTGGTACTGTGTTAGGGTTTGGGAGAGTGTTAGAGTTTCGGGAGAGGGTTATTGTTTGGTAGAAGGTAAGTTTTTGGGAGAGGGTTGGGTTTTGGGAGAGGGTTAGGGTTTGTTAGAGTGTTAGGGTTTGGGAGAGGGTAAGGATTTCGGAGAGGGTTAGGGTTTGGGAGAGTTTTAGTGTTTGTGAGAGGGTTAGGGTTTGGGAGAGGTTAGAGTTTGGGGGAGGGTTAGGGTTTGGGAGAGGGTAAGGGTTTGCAAGAGGGATAGGTTTTGGGAGAGGGTTAGGGATTGGGAGAGGGTTAGGGTTTGGGAGAATGTAACGATTTGGGAGAGTGTTAGGGTTTGGGAGAGGGTAAGGGTTTGGAGTGAGTTAGGGTTTGGGAGAGAGTTAGGGTTTGGGAGGCGATTGGGATTTGGGGGAGAGTTAGGTATTGGGAGAGTGTGAGGGTTTGGGAGATGGTTAGGGTTTGGGAGAAGGTAACAATCTGGGAGAGGGTTAGGTATTGGGAGAGGTTTAGCATTTTGGAGAGAGTTTGGGTTTGGGAGTGTTAGGGTTTGGTGGAGAGTTAGGTTTTGTGGGAGAGTTTGGGTTTGGGAGAGGGTATGGGTTTGGGGAAGAGGTAGATTTTGTGCGGGAGTTAGGGTTTGGGACAGAGCAAGGGTTTGGGAGACGGTAAGGATTTGGGACAGCGCAAGGGTTTGGGAGAGTATTAGGGTTTGGGAAAGGGTAAGGGTTTGGGATTGTGTAAGGGTTTGTCAGAGGGTTAGGGTTTGGGAGAGGGTTAGGATTTGGGATAGGGTAAGGCTTTTGGGGAGGGTAAGCGTTTGGAAGAGGGTTAGTGTTTGGGAGAGAGTAAGGTTTTGGGAGAGGGTTAGGGTTTGGGAGAGGGTTAGTGTTTGGGAGAGGGTTAGGGTTTGGGAGAGGGTTAGTGTTTGGGAGAGGGTTAGGGTTTGGGAGAGGGTTAGTGTTTGGGAGAGGGTAAGGTTTTGGGAGAGGGTTAGGGTTTGGGATAGGGTTAGGGGTTGGGAGAGGGTTAGGGTTTGGGAGAGGGTTAGGGTTTGGGATAGGGTTAGGGTTTGGGAGAGGGTTAGGGTTTGGGATAGGGTTAGGGTTTGGGAGAGGGTTAGGGTTTGGGAGAGGGTAAGGGTTTGGTAGAGTGTTAAGGTTTTGGAGAGGGTAAGGTTTTGGAAAAGGGTTCGGGTTTTGGGAGTGTTTTAGGGTTTGTGAGAGGGTTAGTGTTTGGGTGACAGTTAGGGTTTGGGAGAGGGTTAGGGTTTTGGGAGAGGGTAAGGGTTTTGGGAGAGTGTTAGGGTTTGCGACAGTGTTAGGGTTTGGGAGAGGGTAAGGGTTTGGAAGAGTGTTCGTGTTTTGGGAGAGGGTAAGGGTTTGGGAGAGAGTTAAGCTTTTGGAGAGGTTAAGAGTTTGGGAGAGGGTTAGCGTTTGGTAGAGTGTTAGGGCTTGGGAGAGGGTAAGGGTTTGGGAGAAGGTTAGGGTTTGGAGAGAGTAAGGGTTTGGGAGAGGGTAAAGTTTTGGAAGAGGGTTAATTTTTGGGAGAGCGTAAGGTTTTGGGAGAGGGTAAGGGGTTGGGAGAGGGTTAGGGTTTGGCAGAGGGTAAGTGTTTAGAAGAGTGTTAAGTTTTTGGAGAGGGTAAGTGTTTGGAAAAGGGTTCGGTTTTGGGAGTGTTTTAGGGTTTGTGAGAGGGTTAGTGTTTGGGAGATGGTAAGGTTTTTGGAGAGGGTAAGGGTTTGGGAGAGAGTTAGGGTTTGGGAGAGGGTTAGGGTTTGGGAGAGGGTTAGGGTTTGGGAGAGGGTATGGGCTTGGGAGAGGATTAGGGTTTGGGAGAGAGTTAGGGTTTGGGAATGGGTTAGGGTTTGGGAATGGGTTAGGGTTTGGGAGTGGGTTAGGGTTTGGGAGACGGTTAAGTTTTGGGACAGGGTAAGGTTTAGGGAGAGTGTAAAGTTTTGGGAGAGGGTTTGGGTTTTTGAGAATGTTAGGGTTTGGGAGAGGTTTAAGGTTTCTGAGAGTGTTAGGGTTAGGGAGAGGGTAAGGGTTTGGGAGAGGGATTAAGGTTTGGGAGAATGTTAGGCTTTGGGAGTGGGTATGGTTTTGTGAGAGGGTTAGGGTTTGGGAGAGGGTTAGGGTTTGGGAGAGGGTTAGGGTTTGGGAGAGGGTTAGGGTTTGGGAGAGGGTTAGGGTTTGGGAGAGGGTTAGGGTTTGGGAGAGGGTTAGGGTTTGGGAGAGGGTTAGGGTTTGGGAGAGGGTTAGGGTTTGGGAGAGGGTTAGGGTTTGGGAGAGGGTTAGGGTTTGGGAGAGGGATTAAGGTTTGTGAGAGGGTTAGGGTTTGGGAGAGGGTAAGGGTTTGGGAGAGGGTAAGGGTTTGGGAGAGGGTAAGGGTTTTGGGTCGGGTTAGGGTCAGGTTAAGGGTTAGGGTAAGGTTTAGCGTTAGTGTTAGGGTTCCGCACAGATTACTTGTTTTAAAGATGACAGTAGTGGGATTCGTTCCGGGATGTTAGAACTTTGATGTTACAGTTTGCTTTCAAAATTGGATGTGTGAGATTGTCCCCTGACCCTCTCCTCTCCCATTCTCCACTGAGGCTGAAATCCTCCTATTTCCAAGACAGAGAGTCGGCAGTGTTTCCAATTCTGGATGTATTGGAGGAGGTGGGCTTGTTGGGGGTGGGACATTTTTATACTGGACACATCTGTAGATCCAGCAATGCTGGGCCAATCAGCAACTGAGGAGAACTGTGCTACAAAGCTCGATATAATCACCTGGAATCGGCGTTGTCTGGGTTTCCCCGGTTTTACTTCCACTGAAAAAGAGAGATTTTAACACATTAGAGGGTGCTTCACTCTGTATCTAACCCCGAGCTGCAACTGTCCTGGGAGTGTTTGATGGGGACAGTGTAGAGGGAGCTTTACTCTGTATCTAACCCCGAGCTGCAACTGTCCTGGGAGTGTTTGATGGGGACAGTGTAGAGGGAGCTTTACTCTGTATCTAACCCCGAGCTGCAACTGTCCTGGGAGTGTTTGATGGGGACAGTGTAGAGGGAGCTTTACTCTGTATCTAACCCCGTGCTGTACCTGTCCTGGGAGTGTTTGATGGGGACAGTGTAGAGGGAGCTTTACTCTGTATCTAACCCCGTGCTGTACCTGTCCTGGGAGTGTTTGATGGGGACAGTGTAGAGGGAGGTTTACTCTGTATCTAACCCCATGCTCTACCTGTCCTGGAGTGTTTGATGGGGACAGTGTAGAGGGAGCTTTACTCTATATCTAACCTCGTTTCTGTACCTGTCCTGGGAGTGTTTGATGGGGACAGTGTAGAGGGAGCTTTACTCTGTATCTAACCCCGTGCTGTACCTGTCCTGGGAGTGTTTGATGGGGACAGTGTAGAGGGAGCTTTACTCTGTATCTAACCCCGTGCTGTACCTGTCCTGGGAGTGTTTGATGACGACAGTGTAGAGGGAGATTTACTGTGTATCTAACCCCGTTCTGTACCTGTCCTGGGGAGTGTTTGATGGGGACAGTGTAGAGGGAGATTTACTCTGCATCTAACCCCGTGCTGTACCTGTCCTGGGAGTGTTTTGATGGGGACAGTGTAGAGGGAGCTTTACTCTGTATCTAACCCCGTGCTGTACCTGTCCTGGGAGTGTTTGATGACGACAGTGTAGAGGGAGCTTTACTGTGTATCTAACCCCGTTCTGTACCTGTCCTGGGAGTGTTTGATGGGGACAGTGTAGAGGGAGATTTACTCTGTATCTAACCCCGTGCTGTACCTCTCCCGGGAGTGTTTGATGTGGATGGTGTAGAGGGAGCTTTACTCTGTATCTAACCCCGTGCTGTACCTGTCCTGGGAGTGTTTGATGGGGAGAGTGTAGAGGGAGCTTTTACTCTGTATCTAACCCCGTGCTGTACCTGTCCTGGGAGTGTTTGATGGGGACAGTGTAGAGGGAGCTTTACTCTGTATCTAAACCCCGTGCTGTACCTGTCCTGGGAGTGTTTGATGGGGACAGTGTAGAGGGAGCTTTACTCTGTATCTAACCCCGTGCTGTACCTGTGTTGGGAGTGTTTGATGGGTCAGTGTAGAGTGAGATTTACTCTGTATCTAACCCCGTGCTGTACCTGTCCTGGGGAGTGTTTGATGGGGACAGTGTACAGGGAGATTTATTTCGTATCTGCCTCATTCTGTCTCAGTTTTAGCCCCGAAATGAATTGAAATTTAATTCTTACTTTGACAACTTTCCACATTTCAACTTCTTGCCTGTGAATATGAAATGAGATAGAATTAATGAAAGTTAATCACACATGCAGAATGAGATTGACTTGGACAGAGAGCATCTGTTTATTTCCTTTTGAAGTGAACTATCTCCTGGTGTTAATGGGATTAAAGCAAATCAACACTGATCCCAGTGAGGTCACGGATATTGATGTAATCATTCAGAATGACCTGCGATCCCATCATACACCGTCAATGTTTGGCTTTCTGTGTGATTGACTGATCCCCCCCATTCACCCACCTGGAGTTTGACCCCAGAATCTCAATGCTTCAATTTTCAAATTTTCAACATTATTTTCAAATCCACCTTTATCTGTCCCTGTCCCTCTGTCTTAACCCTAACCTTAACCCTAACCTCCTCCAGACCCCTACAACCCTCCCTAACTCTGTAACCTCCTCCAGCCCCTACACCCCTCCCTATCTCTGTATCCTCCTCCAGCCCCTACACCCCTCCCTATCTCTGTATCCTCCTCCAGCCCCTACAACCCTCCCAATCTCTGTAACCTCCTCCAGACCCTACAACCCTCCCTAACTCTGTATCCTCCTCCAGCCCCTACACCCCTCCCTATCTCTGTATCCTCCTCCAGCCCCTACACCCCTCCCTATCTCTGTATCCTCCTCCAGCCCCTACAACCCTCCCAATCTCTGTAACCTCCTGCAGCCCCTACAACCCTCCACATCTCTGTAACCTCCTCCAGCCCCTACAACCCTCTGTGCTCCTCCAATTACTTATTCCTGATCCTCTGACAGTGCGGCACTCCCTCAGTACCGACGCTCCGACAGTGCGGCACTCCCTCAATATGGACCCTCAGACAGTGCGGCACTCCCTCAGTACTGACCCTCCGACAGTGCAGCACTCCCTGAGTACTGACCCATCGACAGTGCTGGACAAAGCAGCCCCGCTTGATGGGCACCCCCTGGAAGTTCCCCTACAAGCCACTCACCATCCTGACTTGGAAATATATCAGCCGTTCCTTCACTGTCGCTGGGTCAAAATCCTGGAACTCCCTCCCTAACAGCGCTGTGGGTGTACCTACACCACAGGGACAAAATCTTGGAACTCCCTCCCTGACAGCGCCGTGGGTGTACCTACACCACAGGGACTGCAGCGGCTCAAGAAGGCAGCTCACCCACCACCTTCTCAAGGGGCAATTAGGGATGGGGCAATAAATGTCATTCTCGGGTGAGGGAGAATGAACTAATTGAATTCTTCCTCTCAAGCGAACGTCCGTTACTACACTATTACAATGGATGCCGAATTGGTGAGGAGAAGCCATTGCCAATTTGGAGGCCCGGGGAGCAAGGGAGGTCTCCGATTGCGACGCCACAGCGCCGTCAATGGACGGAGGGCGCCATAGCCGCGTGACTGTTTACATGGACATTTTCAGCTCATGCATGCCGACCGTGGAATTGGCATTCGGGACCATTGACGCAAAGGGCCAACGGGAGGCAGCCATGTTCTGAGGACAGGAAGTGATCTTCTGCCGACAGGAAGTGAGGTTTTGGGGACAGGAAGTGAGCATCCATTGAAGGGCCGTTTGATTTGGCGGACAGTGTCGGGAGTGATTAGCCGATGTACAGTAACAGCATACCCGTTGAGGCTGGGTGAAGGTTTACTCACTCAAAGCAATGATTATCCCAGCAATAAACATGATGATGGCCAGAACCAGACCCGTTGTTCTCAAAGTATCGTAATCTGTGAAGAGAATCACACACGCCGTGAGGATATTTTTCGGGGATGTAAGAGGCGCCTTCAAAGATAGAGTTTCACCCTGCACTGCAAAAAGGGAACCAAGCCTTGAATTTCTATAGCGCCTCTCGCCTCCTCGAGGTTTCCCAAAGAGACCGTGACTGCCCATGAGGTTCTTGTTTTGAGCTTGAAGCGTTCTCATGGCTGTAATGCCCGATAGAGGCAACAGATGTGCGCACAGCAAGATCCCATTCACAGCCAAGCAGTAAGGAGCCGTCCCCCGTTTCAGTAACAGGGGCTGAGGGACAGAATGAGGTCCCGAGACCCCGGAGGGAGATACGGCAGCTCTCCCTCGAAATGGGGCCCGTGGGATCTTTAACATTCAACTGAGAGGGCAGACGGGGCCTCAGTGTGAACTCTCAGAGGAATAACAGGACATCTGACAGTGCAGCACTCCCTCAGTACTGACCCTCCGACAGTGCAGCACTCCCTCAGTACTGACCCTCCGACAGTGCAGCACTCCCTCAGTACTGACCCTCCGACAGTGCAGCACTCCCTCAGTATTGACCCTCCGACAGTGCAGCACTCCCTCAGTATTGACCCTCCGACAGTGCAGCACTCCCTCAGTATTGACCCTCCGACAGTGCAGCACTCCCTCAGTACTGACCCTCCTACAGTGTGGCACTCCCTCAATTCTGATCCTCCGACAGTGCGGCACTCTCTCAGTACTGACCGTCTGACAGTGCAGCTCTCCCTCAGTACCGACCCTCCGACAGTGCGGCACTCCCTCAGTACTGACCCTCTGACAAGTGCAGCACTCCCTCAGTACTGACCCTCTGACAGTGCGGCACTCCCTCAGTACTGACGCTCCGACAGTGTGGCACTCCCTCAGTACTGACCCTCTGACAGTGCAGCACTCCCACGGTATTGCCCCTCCGACAGTGCGGCACTCCCTCAGTGCTGACGCTGCAACAGTGCAGCACTCCCTCAGTACTGATCCTCCGACAGTGCAGCAAACCCTCAGTACTAAACCTCCGACAGTGCAGCACTCCCTCAGTACTGACCCTCCGACAGTGCAGCACTCCCTCAGCACTGACCCTCCGACAGTGCAGCACTCCCTCAGCCCTGACGCTGCGACGGTGCAGGACTCCCTCAGTACTGACCCTCTGACAGTGCTGCACTCCCTCAGTACTGACCCTCTGACAGTGCGGCGCTCCCTCAGTACTGACCCTCCAACCCTGCAGCACTCCCTCAGTACTGACCCTCCGACAATGCAGCCCGCCCTCAGTCCTGACTCTGGGTGTGTCAGCTGGTTTTGGGGTTCAGGTGCCTGGACCTTGGAACGTCACCCCACGATTCCCTGTGTCAGAAACCCGAGGGCCACCCGTCGGTGTCTGGATCAACCCAAGTGACTGAAAACAGGCGACCTGGGTGACCGTTGACTTTTCTGGTTGCGGGATCTTGCTGTGCCCCCCACTGGCTGCCTCGGTTCCTGCATTGCGACTGCGCCTCCAAGAGAAAAGCCCCTTCGTTAGCCGTCGAAACGCCTCGGGACACCCTAAGGTGCCGAAAGGCTCTCCCGTGACGGGAGCTTGGAGCTTAGGAAGATGGGGGCAGGATTTTGCGGTTGTCGGGCGGGCGATATGTGGTGGGACTGGAAGCGCCCAGGAGGTGGCCTGTCACCATTTCACGCTGGGCGGGTCACCTGGCCTGCTCGCCCCACGCCCGCTGGCCGTAGCGTCGGATGGACAGTGGACAATAGCCGTTCGTTAATCGATTTATGGCCTCAATCGGCCTCTTCACTGTTGGTGGGCGTGCTGCTGACTCTCACCCACGCCCTCTGTCCGATGTACCGTGCGCGTGGCGGGCGCCATTGCCCGCTATTCCCTGCTCGGGCGCGTAAGGCACCTGCCCACACACGCCCGAGTGGAAAATCCTGCCCCCCCGGGGGGGGGGGGGGTGGGGGGGGAGAGGGGGCGGCAACAGTAGGAGGCCATTCGGCCCATCGAGCGCGCTGCGCCATTCAGTCCGACAGTGGCCGATCGAACGCGTCAGTGCCTTTCACCCCCACCCTCTCCCCCGTTGACGTTATCGTCAATCAGAAACCGATCAAATCCCCCTCACCCCACCTCCCCCCACCCCCAACCTTACCTTAAACGTACGCAGTGACTGATCTCTCATGACCCCCTGGGGTAGAGGATTCCAAACTATCACAAGACACCGAGTGAAGGAAAGGTTCTCCCCCTCTCGGTCCTGAGTGGCTCCCCCCGCTTGTTTTGAAATTATGTTCCCCTGGTTCTAGACACCCCCTCCCCAACCAGTTGGGGGGTGGGGGGGGGGGTCAGGGGGCGGTGGGGGTTGGGGGGGGGGTGGTGGCGGGGCGAACATCTCCCCCACATCCACCCTGTCCGTCCCTTTAAGCGTTTTGCAGGTTGTCGTGGGATTGCCTCTCGTTCTTCGAAACTCCCGAGAATGACAGGCCCCAGTTTCCCCAAATCCCTTTTCCTAAGGTAGAAGAGGGGAGGGAGGTGCTGGTGACTTAATCACCTTGTCACCGGACTAGTGGCCCACAGGGCCCAGGGGAATGATCTGGGGACATGGGTTCAAATCCCACCACGGCCGGTGGTGAACTTCCACTTCTGTTAAAGTCTGGAATTGAAGGTCTAACGGTGACCACAAAACCAGTGCCGATTGTCACAAAATACCCCATTAATGGGTCATTAATGTCCCCTCAGGGAGGGAAATCTGTCGTCCTTAACTGGTCTGGATAACGTGTGACTCCGGACCCACACGGCGATGTGGTTGACTCTTAAAAATACCCCTCTGAGCGAGGGCAGATAGGGATGGGCAATAAAGGCTGGCCTCGCCAGCAATACCCACATCCCATTAACGAAAGAAAATAAATCCCCACCACAATTGTCTTTCTTAAATTAAACATATAGAGAGAGCAGGGAGGTTTGGAGGACATAGAGGGAGAATGAGGTTTGGAATCAGTGCCGATCATATAGGGTATAATATATATGTATGGTACCCGTACCCCAGTGAGAGTCACTGCGTGTGGGTCCCGTGTTCCAGTGAGAGTCAGTGTGTGTGGGACCCGTACCCCAGTGAGTGTCAGTGTGTGTGGGACCCATACCCCAGTGAGAGTCAGTGTGTGTGGGACCCGTACCCCCAGTGAGATTCAGTGTGTGTGGGACCCATACCCCAGTGAGAGTCAGTGTGTGTGGGACCCGTACCCCAGTGAGATTCAGTGTGTGTGGGACCCGTACCCCAGTGAGAGTCAGTGTGTGTGGGACCCGTACCCCAGTGAGAGTCACTGCGTGTGGGTCCCGTACCCCAGTGCGAGTCAGTGTGTGATGTACCCGTACCCCAGTGAGAGTCAGTGTGTGTTTGGTACCCATACCCCAGTGAGAGTCAGTGTGTGTGGGACCCGTACCCCAGTGAGAGTCAGTGTGTGTGGGACCCGTACCCCAGTGAGAGTCAGTGTGTGTGGGACCCGTACCCCAGTGAGAGTCAGTGTGTGTGGGACCCGTACCCCAGTGAGAGTCAGTGTGTGTGGGACCCGTACCCCAGTGAGAGTCAGTGTGTGTGGGACCCGTACCCCAGTGAGAGTCAGTGTGTGTGGGACCCGTACCCCAGTGAGAGTCTGTGTGTGTGGGACCCGTACTCCAGTGAGAGTCAGTGTGTGTGGGACCCGTACCCCAGTGAGAGTCAGTGTGTGTGGGACCCGTACCCCAGTGAGAGTCAGTGTGTGTGGGACCCATACCCCAGTGAGAGTCATAGTGTGTGGGACCTGTACCCCAGTGAGAGTCTGTGTGCATGGGAACCGTACCGCAGTGAGAGTCAGCGTGTGTGGGACCCGTACCCCAGTGAGAGTCAGTGTGTGTGGGACCCGTACACCAGTGAGAGTCAGTGTGTGTGGGACCCGTACCCCAGTGAGAGTCAGTGTGTGTGGGACCCGTACACCAGTGAGAGTCAGTGTGTGTGGGACCCGTACCCCAGTGAGAGTCAGTGTGTGTGGGACCCGTACCCCAGTGAGAGTCAGTGTGTGTGGGACCCGTACCCCAGTGAGAGTCAGTGTGTGTGGGACCCGTACCCCAGTGAGAGTCAGTGTGTGTGGGACCCGTACCCCAGTGAGAGTCTGTGTGTGTGGGACCCGTACTCCAGTGAGAGTCAGTGTGTGTGGGACCCGTACCCCAGTGAGAGTCAGTGTGTGTGGGACCCGTACCCCCAGTGAGAGTCAGTGTGTGTGGGACCCATACCCCAGTGAGAGTCATAGTGTGTGGGACCTGTACCCCAGTGAGAGTCTGTGTGCATGGGAACCGTACCGCAGTGAGAGTCAGCGTGTGTGGGACCCGTACCCCAGTGAGAGTCAGTGTGTGTGGGACCCGTACCCCAGTGAGAGTCAGTGTGTGTGGGACACGTACCCCAGTGAGAGTCAGTGTGTGTGGGACCCGTACCCCAGTGAGAGTCAGTGTGTGTGTGGGACCCGTACCCCAGTGAGAGTCAGTGTGTGTGGGACCCGTACCCCAGTGAGAGTCAGTGTGTGTGGGACCCGTACCCCAGTGAGAGTCAGTGTGTGTGGGACCCGTACCCCAGTGAGAGTCAGTGTGTGTTGGACCCGTACCCCAGTGAGAGTCAGTGTGTGTGGGACCCGTACCCCAGTGAGAGTCAGTGTGTGTTGGACCCGTACCCCAGTGAGAGTCAGTGTGTGTGGGACCAGTACCCCAGTGAGAGTCAGTGTGTGTGGGACCCGTACCCCAGTGAGAGTCAGTGTGTGTGGGACCCGTACCCCAGTGAGAGTCAGTGTGTGTGGGACCCGTACCCCTGTGAGAGTCAGTGTGTGTGGGACCTGTCTCCATTAATGTGTTTGGGGTTAGAATGAACTTTGAAGATTTTGTTTACTGACCGTATGCAAACTGGTCCTGATTTGTAGAGATCACTGCAAAATAAAGAAATAATAAATATAATTAGTATTTCCTGGTGTTTTCTCAACTTCTGCAGCCGTAACGTCTCCATTGATTTGTGCCGAAACGCCCTCGTTATGTTTCCTGCATTAACAGAACAGTGGGATCGGACTGTGCTCTGCCTGTCTGACAGAATGCAGCTGAATTATTCATCCTCACTGAGCAGCGTGTTTCAGATTCCATCAGGAATAAAATCTCATCACTTCTCCTGAGACCCAACTGGGAATCTCCCCCTCATTCCCCCTCTCTCTCTCTCTCTCCCCCTCATTCCTCCTCTCTCTCTCTCTCTCCCCCCTCATTCCCCCTCTCTCTCTCTCTCTCTCCCCCTCATTCCCCCTCTCTCTCTCTCTCTCCCCCTCATTCCCCCTCTCTCTCTCTCTCTCCCCCTCATTCCCCCTCTCTCTCTCTCTCTCTCCCCCTCATTTCCCCTCTCTCTCTCTCTCTCCCTCATTCTCCTTCTCTCTCTCTCCCTCATTCTCCCTCATTCTCCTCTCTCTCTCTCCCTGTCTCATGCCCACTCTCTCTCTCTCCCCCTCATTCTCCTCTCTCTCTCCCTCATTCTCCCTCATTCTCACTCTCTCTTTCCCTCTCTCCCCCTTGTACTCCTTCTCTCTCTCCCTCATTCTCCCTCATTCTCCTCTCTCTCTCTCCCTCTCTCATTCCCACTCTCTCTCTCTCTCTCCCTCATTCCCACTCTCTCTCTCTCCCCCTCATTCTCCTTCATTCTCACTCTCTCTCTCTCTCCCCCTCGTACTCCTTCTCTCTCTCCCTCATTCTCCCTCATTCCTACTCTCTCTCTCTCTCTCCCTCATTCTCCCTCATTCCCACTCTCTCTCTCTCTCTGCCTCATTCTCCTCTCTCTCTCTCATTCTCCCTCATTCCCACTCTCCCTCTCTCTCTCCCTCATTCTCCCTTTCTCTTTCCCTCCCCGTCCCTTTCTCTCTAACCTTCTCTTTCCCTTATAGTCCTCCCCTCCACTCTCTCCCTCTACCTCCAGAGTCTGTTTCTCACTCTCTCTTTCAGTCAGCATCTCTATCTTCTGGACCTCAGTCTGTCTCTCTCTATCTCTCCCTATCTCTCTTGCTGTCTCTGACCCACTCTCTCTGCCTCTCTCCCTCAAGCGCACTCCCTCTCTCGCTCTCTCTCTCTCTCTCTCGTTTGCTTCTCCTGACCATGTAGTTGATATGACACAAGAATTGGCAGTTGATAGTGAAGAAGAGAGGATAGTTGTTGTCTCCAGAATGATCTCAATGGTTTGGCTGGGTAAGTGGAGAAGTGGCAAATGGAATCCAGTCTAGAAAAGTGTGAGGTAAAGCATTTGGGGAGGGGGGGGCAAGGAAAGCGAGGGAATACTCAATAAAGGGCAATTGTGAGGGGCTAAGGAAGTGAGAGGCCTTGGAGAGCATGTCCACAGGGTCCCTGAAGGTGGCAGGACAAGGTGGACAAGGCAGTCAAGAGAGCGTGTGGGATGCTTTCCCCTCACCGGGCGAGGTATTGAATACAAAAGCAGGGAGGTGATGCTGGAACTGTATAAAGCGCTGGTGAGGCCACAGCTGGGCGTTTTGTGGACAGTTCTGGTCACCGCAATCACAGGAAGGACATCACAGCTCTGGAGAGAGAGAGAGAGAGAGAGAGACAGAGCAGAGGAGATTTACAAGAAGGCTAGCAGGGCTGGAAAATTGCAGTGGTGAGGGGAGACTGGATAGGCTGAGGGTTGTTTCCCTCAGAACAGAGGAGGCTGAGGGGGTGGGGGTGACCTAACTGAGGGTGCACAGAATGATGAGGGGCCTAGATAGGGTAGGCAGGAAAGATTAGTTCCCCTTAGCTGAGGGGTCAGTTACCAGGGGACATAGATTTAAGGCGATTGGAAGGAGGATTAGAGAGGGAACGTGAGGGGAAACCTTTTTCACCCAGAGCGGGCTGAGCGTCTGGAATTCACTATCTATATCGCTGGTTGAGGCTAAAATGCTTAATTCATTTAAAAGGTACTGGGATCCGCACCTGAAGGGCTGGAACCTGCGAGGCTACAGACCAGGGGCTGGGAAGTGGGGTTAAAATGAGCGTCTGGTTTCTACTTCATCTTTTTGGCCAGTGCAGGTACGATGGGCTGAATGGCCTCTTCCGGCACTGTAACCTTTTTCTGGTTCTATGGTCCCAGCGTCTCTCTCTTTCCATCTCTTGCCGTGTCTCTCCCAGTCCTGACCTCTCTGTTTCTCTGTTCCTGTTGTACGCTCGCTCTCTCCCATATTTCTCTCCCTCCCTCCCTCTCTCTCTCTCTCTCTCTATCTCTCTCTCTCTCTCTCATCCTCTGCCTATCTCACTCCCTCCCTCTCTCCAGCCCTGTCCCCGTTATGGACATCTCGCCATCTTGTTGTCGTACTCCGTGACTCTCTCTGCTCCTCTCCCCTGCCTCAGTTAAATACCTGAGGCACACGGAGCTCAGAGGGCAGAGGTTAGATAGTCATCCAAGCAATAGGACACCCTGATGTTTCGCAGGGTAGCTGAGAGCGGGGACCCTGGTGTGAGCAGACCAGGCCTCACCCACTGCACTGACCCAGGACAGCAAGACAGGTCTCAAAGCGGAGAGTGTCAAACTGTCTAAAAATCTCAATTTCTAAATTACAGGGTAAAGAGGACCCAACGCTGACTCTGTGAACATTGCCATGTGAGACACCAAACTGAGTCGCACACGCCTACAATAATCTCATTTCTGCTCAGATAATCATTCAAAGTAAGGAAATTCTCAGGACAGGTACAGCACGGGGTTAGATACAGAGTAAAACTTCCTCTACACTGTCCCCATCAAACACTCCCAGGACAGGTACAGCACGGGGTTAGATACGGAGTAAAGCTCCCTCTACACTGTTCCCATCAAACACTCCCAGGACAGGTACAGCACGGGGTTAGATACAGAGTAAAGCTCCCTCTACACTGTCCCCATCAAACACTCCCAGGACAGGTACAGCACGGGGTTAGATACAGAGTAAAGCTCCCTCTACACTGTCCCCATCAAACACTCCCAGGACAGGTACAGCACGGGGTTAGATACAGAGTAAATCTCCCTCTACACCGTCCCCATCAAACACTCCCAGGACAGGTACAGCACGGGGTTAGATACAGAGTAAATCTCCCTCTGCACTGTCTCCATCATACACTCCTAGGACAGGTACAGCACGGGGTTAGATACAGAGTAAATCTCCCTCTACACTGTCCCCATCAAACACTCCCAGGACAGGTACAGCACGGGATTAGATACAGAGTGAAGCTCCCTCTACACTGTCCGCATGAAACACTCCCAGGACAGGTACAGCACGGGGTTAGATACAGAGTAAAGCTCCCTCTACACTGTACCCATCAAACACTCCCAGGACAGATACAGCACGGGGTTAGATGTTACTTTCCTGAGGGAACTGAAATTGTGAAGTAAATCCCAGATTGATGATGGGACTGGGGCTGCTGCTATTTCCCTAGCCTAGTTTTAGCAGGTAGAGGGGTTAGTTCTTTGTTAACCCTGGTGAAATGTGCTGTGCTGGATGTGAGATTCTGCACTGCAGTTTTGGTGAGGTGTGCTAGCGCGTGTGCAGTTGTGGAGTACTGCATTTCTCTCCGCAACCTCTGAAGCAGCTCCCTGCCCATATCCGGATGGAATGAGTGAAATGATTGAGCGAGCATTCTGTGAGATCCTGCGCTGCTGATTCAGCCCCTCTCCCTGCTCCTGATTAATGGCCCCACCATAAGCACTGCATCTCTGGCAGTGATTCAGGCTCTGAGGGACAGACTGTGTTCAGAGTAACCTCTCCCTTCAGATTTCCACAGCTGCTGTTCCCCCACTCCGACACTGTCCAGCGGCACACACACACTCACACTCACACACACTCACAAACACACACACTCTCACACACACACACACACACACTCACACTCACACTCACACACACTCACACACACACACACACACTCACACTCACACACACTCGCACACACTCACACACACACACACTCACACACACTCACACTCACACACACTCACACACACACTCACACACACACACACTCACACACACACACACTCACACACACACACTCACACTCACACACACTCGCACACACACAAACTCACACTCACACACACTCACATACACACACTCACACACACACCACACACACTCACACTCACACACACACACACACTCACGCACACACACTCACACTCACACACACTCACACTCACACTCACTCACACTCACACACACACACACACACACACTCACTCACACTCACACACACTCACACACACACACTCACACACACACACACAAACACACTCACACACTCATACACTCACACTCACACACAACACACCCACACTCACACACACACTCACACTCACACACACTCACACACACTCACACACACACACTCACACACACACACACTCACACGTACACACACACACATACACACACTCACACACACATACTCACTCTCACACACACACTCACACACACTCACACACACACACACACTCACACACACACACTCACACTCACACACACACACACACACACTCACACTCACACATACTCACACACACACTCACTCACACACACACACACACACACTCACTCATAGACACACTCACTCATTCAAACACACACACTCACTCACTCAGTCATTCATACACACTCAGTTATTCACACACCCACACACTCAAAACACACATGCACACGCCCACATACAACTTACACAAACACACACGCACTCATTCACTCACACACACAATCACTCATTCACCCACACACACACTCACTCATTTACATACACTCATACTCAATCACACACACACACATCCGCTCGTTCACACAAACATAGTCAATCACACAGCAGAAACACACTCACTCATTCTCACACACACACACATGCTCATTCACACACACACACTCACTCACTCATTCTCACACACACACACATGCTCATTCACACACACACACTCATTCACTCATTCACACACACACATGCTCATTCACACACACACTCACTCACTCACACACACAAAATCACACATGCACACTCTTTCACACACATTCATTCACACTCACTCCTTCACATCCAATCACTCTTGTTCATTCATACACACATTCATTTCTTCACACACACTCACTCAGTCATTCACACGCACACTCACTCTTACTCACACACTCATGCATACACACACATACAATCACTCACACTCACTCATTCACACACGTTTTCACATGCACTCACATACACACACTCACCCACACACACTCACTCATACACACACACTCACTCATTTCTTCACACACACACTTACTTGCTCCACATGTTCTCACTCGTTCACACATACATACTCATTCTCACACACACTCACTCATTCACACACTCACTCATTCACATACACTCACTTCCTCACATTCACACTCCGACACATACACTCAATCACTCTCTTCCTCACACTCAGTCACACTCACACTGACACACCAACACACATGCTCAATCTCTCACTGACTGACTCACACACTCACTGACACATTCACACTCACTGACACACACATTCACTGACACACTCACATTTACTGACACACTTGCACTCACTGACACACTCACAAACACAGTCACTCATTCTCACACTCATCTGCCCACTCACTTACTCTCACACTCACTCACTCTCACGCTCACACACCAACTCACCCCCTCAATCACTCACGCACTGACACACACACACTCACTCACTCACACACTCACATGCTCGCACACTAACTTGCTCACACACTAACTTGCTCACAGTCATACACACCCACACTCAGATACTCACACTCACAGTCCCACCCTCTGTCACACACGCACACACTCGCTCACACACTAGCTCACATACATATGCACACATGCACGCACTTTCATTTACACACACACACACAATAGTCACTCATGGTCACTCACAAACACTCTCACACATGCACACAATCACTCTTGCAAACACTGTCACGCTCACGTGCAAACTCACACTCACTGTGTCTTACACACACACACACACACACGTGCTTGCACACACACACTCGCATAGGCACACACATGCACACGCATGCACACGCAGATGCAATCACACTCACGCACATGCACACGTACACACGCACACATGAACACACACACATGCACACGCACACACACGCACACATGCACACGCACTCACACACATGCATGCAAATGTGCACACACACACGCATGCACACGCAGATGCACCCACACTCACGCACACGCACACACAGTCACACTCATGCATGCAAACATGCACACACACATGCACACTCGCGCACACATGCACACGCACACACACTCACACACATGCATGCAAACATGCACACACACATGCACACTCACACGCACACACACTCACACACATGCATACAAATGTGCACACATGCATCCACACACACGCACACACGCACACACGCACACTCACACACACACACGCACACACACACACAAGCACATGCACACGTGCACACACACACACGCACACACAAACATGCACACTCACACGAACACACGCACAAGCTGTGCACACACACATGCACACGCGCACACACGCATACTCACACACACACGCACACACACGCACACGTGCACACACACGCACAATCACACACACACGCACACTCACACATACATGCACACACACGCACACGCACATGCACACTCACACACGCACATGCACACACGCACACATGCACACACGCACACACACACACACACGCACGCACTCATACACACACACACACACACACATGCGCAATCACACACACACACTCACACTCACACACACGCACACGCACACATGCACACACGCACACACACACACACACGTGCACTCACACACACACACACACACACATGCACACTCACATGCACACACGCACACACACACTCAGACAGACACTCTAGCTTAACTCCACTCCCACAACCCCCACAACCAGTCACCCCCATCCCCAGAACCTGACCTCCAGGCCATGACCCCCAGGCAACCTCAGGTCCCCCAATTGTCAGCCTCGTACCTGACACCCTCGTCTCATCCTCTAGTGCACTGCGATGGATACTAAACCTTCAACACTGTCCTAACGGGGATTCGTATGAATAAAACACTCATGAGTGTTTGTGCCTGAGTAGAATTTGACACTGCCTCGTGAATGTAGCGGACAGTGTCTGGGAATGTAATGGGCGGTGCCCGGGAATGTAACGGGCTGTGTCCGGGAATGTAATGGGCGGTGTCCGGGAATGTAACGGGCGGTGTCCGGGAATGTAGCTGCAGTGTCCGGGAATGTAATGGGCGGTGTCCGGGAATGTAATGGGCGGTGTCCGGGAATGTAACAGGCGGTGTCCAAGAATGTAACGGGTGGTGTCTGGGAATGTAACGGGCGGTGCCCGGGAATGTAGCGCGCGGTGTCCAGAAATGTAACGGGTGGTGTCCGGGAATGTAATGGGCGGTGTCCGGGAATGTAACAGACGGTGACCAGGAATGTAACGGGTAGTGTCCGGGAACGTAATGGGCAGTGTCCTGGAATGTAACGGACAGTGTCTAAGAATGTAACGGGTGGTGTCCAGGAATGTAATGGGTGGTGTCCTGGATGTAACGGGCGGTGTCTGGGAATGTAACAGGCGGTGTCCAGGAATGTAACGGGCGGTGTCCGAGAATGTAACGGGCGATGTCCGGGAATGCAACGGGCTGTGTCCGGGAATGTAACGCGCGGTGTCCAGGAATGTAGCGGGTGGTGTCCTGGAATGTAACGGGTGGTGTCCGGGAATGAAACGGGCGGTGTCCGGGAATGAAACGGGTGATGTCCGGGAATGTAACGGGCAGAGTCCGGGAATGTAGCGGGCTGTGTCCAGGAATGTAACGGGCGGTGTCCGGGAATGTAGCGGGCTGTGTCCGGGAACGTAGCGGGCTGTGTCCGGGAATGTAACGGGTGGAGTCCGGGAATGTAGCGGGCGGTGTCTGGGAATGTAATGGGTGGTGTCCGGGAATGTAACGGGTGGTGTCTGGGAATGTAGCCTGCGGTGTCCGGGAATGTAACGGGCGGTGTCTGGGAATGTAACGGGCTGTATCCGGGAATGTAACGGGCGGTGACCGGGAATGTAACGGGCGGTGTTGGGGAATGTAACGGGTGGTGTCCGTGAATGTAACGGGCGGTGTCCAGGAATGTAACAGGCTGTGTCCAGGAACGTAACGGGCGGAGTCCGGGAATGTAACGGGCGGTGTCTGGGAATGTAACGGGCGGTGTCCGGGAATGTAACGGGCGGTGTCTGGGAATGTAACGGGCGGTGTCCGGGAATGTAACGGGTGGTGTCCGGGAATGTAGCGGGCGATGTCCGGGAATGTAACGGGCGGTGTCTGGGAATGTAGCGGGCGATGTCTGGGAATGTAGCGGGCTGTGTCCGGGAATGTAGCGGGCGGTGTCCGGGAATGTAGCAGGCGATGTCCGGGAATGTAACGGGCGGTGTCTGGGAATGTAACGGGCGGTGTCCGGGAATGTAACGGGCGGTGTCCGGGAATGTAGCGGGCTGTGTCCAGGAATGTAACGGGCGGTGTCTCTCTGAATGTAGCGGGCGGTGTCTCGGAATGTAATGGGCGGTGTCCTGGAATGTAACTGGTGGTGTCCGGGAATGTAACGGGCTGTGTCCGGGAATGTAGCGGGCGGTGTCTCTCTGAATGTAGTGGGCGGTGTCCAGGAATGTAACGGGCTGTGTCCGTGAATGTAACGGTCTGTGTCCGGGAATGTAACGGGCTGTGTCTGGGAATGTAACGGGTAGTGTCCGGGAATGTAACGGGCTGTGCCCTGGAATGTAGCGGGCTGTGTCCGGGAATGTAACGGGCGGTGTCCGGGAATGTAACGGGCGGTGTCCGGGAATGTAACGGGCGGTGTCTTGGAATGCAACGGGCAGTGTCTGGGAATGTAGCGGGCGGTGTCTGGGAATATATCGGGCGGTGTCTGGGAATGTAACGGGCAATGTCCGGGAATGTAACGGGCAGTGTCAGGGAATGTAGCGGGCGGTGTCTGCGAATGTAACGGGTGATGTCCGGGAATGTAGCGGGCGGTGTCTGGGAATGTAACAGGCGGTGTCCGGGAATGTAACGGGCAGTAGCTGGGAATGTAACGGGTGGTGTCCGGGAATGTAGCGGGCGGTGTCTGGGAATGTAGCGGGCGGTGTCTGGGAATGTAGCGGGCGATGTCTGGGAATGTAGCGGGCTGTGTCCGGGAATGTAGCGGGCGGTGTCCGGGAATGTAGCGGGCGATGGGAATGTAACGGGCGGTGTCTGGGAATGTAACGGGCGGTGTCCGGGAATGTAACGGTCGGTGTCCAGGAATGAAACGGGCTGTGACGGGAATGTAGTGAGCGGTATCCGTGAATGTAACAGACTGTTTCTGGGAATGTAGCGGGCAGTGTCTGGGAATGAAACAGGCTGTGTCTGGGAATGCAGTGGGCGGTGTCTGGGAATGTAGCGGGCTGTGTCTGGGAATGTAGCGGGTGGTGTCCGGGAATGTAGCAGGCGGTGTCCGGGAATTTAACGGGTGGTGTCCGGGAATGTAACGGGCGGTGTCCGGGAATGTAACGGGTGGTGTCTGGGAATGTAGCGGGCAGTGTCCGGAAATGTAACGGTCTGTGTCCAGGAATGTAACGGGCTGTGTTCGGGAATGTAACGAGCAGTGTCCGTGAATGTAACAGGCTGTGTCTGGGAATGTAGCGGGCGGTGCCCGGGAATGTAACGGGTGGTGTCCTGGAATGTAACGGGTGGTGTCCAGGAATGTAACGGGCTGTGTCTGGGAATGTAACGGGCGGTGTCCAGGAATGTAGCGGGTGCTGTCCGGAAATGTAACGGGTGGTGTCCGGGAATGTAACAGGCGGTGTCCGGGAATGTAACGGGTGATGTCTGGGAATGTAACGGGCGGTGTCCGGGAATGTAACGGGTGGTGTCCGGGAATGTAACGGTGGTGTCCGGGAATGAAACGGGTGATGTCTGGGAATGTAACGGGCGGTGTCCGGGAATGTAACGGGCTGTGTCCGGGAATGTAATGGGCGGTGTCCGGGAATGTAGCCTGCGGTGTCCTGGAATGTAACGGGCGGTGTCTGGGAATGTAACGGGCGGTGTCCGGGAATGTAACGGGCGGTGTCCTGGAATGTAACGGGCGGTGTCCAGGAATGTAACGGGCGGTGTCCTGGAATGTAACGGGCTGTGTCCGGGAATGTAACGGGCGGTGTCCGGGAATGTAACAGGTGGTGTCCGCGAATGTAACGGGCGGTGTCTGGGAATGTAACGGGCGGTGTCCTGGAATGTAACGGGCGGTGTCCGGGAATGTAACGGGCGGTGTCCTGGAATGTAACGGGCTGTGTCTGGGAATGTAATGGGTGGTGTCCGGGAATGTAACGGGTGGTGTCCGTGAATGTAACGGGTGGTGTCCAGGAATGTAACGGGTGATGTCCGGGAATGTAGCCTGCGGTGTCCTGGAATGTAATGGGCGGTGTCTGGGAATGTAACGGGCTGTGTCCGTGAATGTAACGGGCTGTGTCTGGGAATGTAGCGGGCGGTGCCCTGGAATGTGATGGGCGGTGTCCTGGAATATAAAGGGTGGTGTCCAGGAATGTAACAGGTGGTGTCCGGGAATGTAACGGGCGGTGTCCAGGAATGTAACGGGCTGTGTCCGGGAATGTAACGGGCGGTGTCCGGGAATGCAACAGGTGGTGTCCGCGAATGTAACGGGCAGTGTCTGGGAATGTAACGGGCGGTGTCCTGGAATGTAACGGGCGGTGTCCGGGAATGTAACGGGCGGTGTCCTGGAATGTAACGGGCTGTGTCTGGGAATGTAACGGGTGGTGTCCGGGAATGTAACGGGTGGTGTCCGTGAATGTAACGGGTGGTGTCCAGGAATGTAACGGGCGATGTCTGGGAATGTAGCCTGCGGTGTCCTGGAATGTAATGGGCGGTGTCTGGGAATGTAACGGGCTGTGTCCGTGAATGTAACGGGCTGTGTCTGGGAATGTAGCGGGCGGTGCCCTGGAATGTGATGGACGGTGTCCTGGAATGTAAAGAGTGGTGTCCAGGAATGTAACGGGTGGTGTCCGGGAATGTAACGGGCGGTGTCCAGGAATGTAGCGGGCTGTGTCCGGGAATGTAGCGGGCAGTGTCTCCCTGAGTGTAATGGGCGGTGCCCGGGAATGTAGCGGGCGGTGTCTGGGAATGTAACAGGCGGTGTCCTGGAATGTAACGGACGGTGTCTAGGAATGTAACGGGCGGTGTCCGGGAACGTAATGGGTGGTGTCCTGGAATGTAACGGGCGGTGTCTGGGAATGTAGAGGGTGGTGTCCGGGAATGTAACGGGCGGTGTCCAGGAATATAACAGGCGGAGCCCGGCAATGTAATGGGCGGTGTCCGGGAATGTAACGGGTGTTGTCCGGGAACGTAACGGGCGGTGTCCTGGAATGTAACGGGCTGTGTCCGGGAATGTAACGGGTGGTGTCCGTGAATGTAACGGGCGGTGTCCGGGAATGTAACGGGCGGTGTCCTGGAATGTAACGGACGGTGTCCTGGAATGTAACGGACGGTGTCTAGGAATGTAACGGGCGGTGTCCGGGAACATAATGGGTGGTGTCCTGGAATGTTATGGGTGGTGTCCGGGAATGTAACGGGCGGTGTCCAGGAATGTAACGGGCTGTGTCCGGTAATGTAACGGGCGGTGTCCAGGAATGTAGCAGGCTGTGTCCGGGAATGTAGCGGGCAGTGTCTTCCTGAATGTAGTGGGTGGTGTCTGGGAATGTAACGGGCTGTGTCCGGGAATGTAATGGGCGGTGTCCGGGAATGTAGCGGGCGGTGTCTGGGAATGTAACGGGTGTTGTCCGGGAATGTAACAGGTGGTGTCCGGGAATGTAACGTGCTGTGTCCGGGAATGTAACGGGTGGTGTCCGGGAATGTAATGGGCAGTGTCCGGGAATGTAACGGGTGGTGTCTGGGAATGTAACGGGCGATGTCTTGGAATGTAACGGGCGGTGTCCGGGAATGTAACGGGCGGTGTCCGGGAATGTAACGGGCGATATCCGGGAATGTAACGGGCAGTGTCCGGGAATGTAACGGGCTGTGTCCGGGAATGTAACGGGCGGTGTCCGGGAATGTAACGGGTGTTGTCCGGGAATGTAACGGGCGGTGTCCGGGAATGTAACGTGTGGTGTCCGGGAATGTAATGGGCGGTGTCCGGGAATGTAACGGGCGGTGTCCGGGAATGTAACGGGCGGTGTCCGGGAACGTAACGGGCGGTGTCTGGGAATGTAGCGGGCAGTGTCCGGGAATGTAATGGGTGGTGTCCGGGAATGTAACGGGCGGCGTCCGGGAATGTAATGGGTGGTGTCCGGGAATGTAACGGGTGGTGTCCGGGAATGTAATGGGTGGTGTCCGGGAATGTAACGGGCGGCGTCCGGGAATGTAACGGGCAGTGTTCAGGAATTCCCTGGAGCAGGCAATCCTGCAGTGGTGTACCTAGTGCCTGACACGTTGCCAACAGATGCAGAACCTGCAGGTCCCTGACATCCCTGGCAATACAGGTCTCAATATTTTTCAGTGGCTGTGCTGTGCCCCCCAGCGTGTATTGCCCCTTGGAGGGGTGGGGTGGTGAGCCACTGCCTTGAACACATTTCCGGCCATTTCAGAGCGACAATTAAGAGTCTGGGTGCAGGTCTGCAGTCACATGTAGGCCAGACCGGGCAAGGATAGGCAGATTTCCCTCCTCCTAAAGGGGGACATGAGTGGACCAGATGGGTTTTTAACAACAACCTGCTAGCTCGCTGGAGCAGGCTCCAGGGGCTGAATGGCCCCATCCTGCTCCTTGTGCGTCAGCTGTGTTCACAGTCGGAAGGTTAGAGACTTCAGATTTATTTCATGAAGTCAAATTCCCTCAGATGCCGCCGGAGGAATTTGACCATTAGTGTCGATTCTCTGGATCACTGGCCCCAGTAAAATAAATTCCAATGTCACCTACCCTCTGTCACCTAACAGACCTTAAACATTCACCCACCAACCACTCTCACTCTCTCTCTCTCACAATCTCTCTCTGTCTCACATTCTCACTCTCTCTCTCTCTCTCACATTCTCTCTCTCTCTCTCTGT
>JANJGN010000764.1:157500-282948 GCA_026770705.1 Isurus oxyrinchus
CCAACAGAGAGAGAGAGAGAGAGAGAGAGAGAAGGAGAGAGAGAAAGAGCGAGAGAATGGAGAGAGTGAGATAGGGAATAGAGTGAGAGAAGGGAGAGAGAGAGAGAGAGAGCTAAACCAAGTAACATCTAAATGAGTTTCTGTAGGGTGGGTGTGATGACCTTGTGGTATGGATGAGTACTCCAGAGATCCAGGATAACTCCCTGGGGGCCGGAGTTTGAATCCAACAAGATGGTGACCATGACATCACTGTCGGTTGTCGTAAAAACCCACCAGTGTCAATAATGCCCTTTAGGGAGGGAAATCTGCCCTCCTTACCCGCTCTGGCCTATACATGACTCCAGACCCACAGCAATGTGTGGTTGACGCTTATAAATGTCCCTCTGAGCAAAGGGCTGAACAGTTAGGGATAGACAATAAATACTGGCCCAGCCCACATCCCGTGAAAGAATCTAAAGAAAAGGCTAAAAACAAAACAACTGCGGACGCTGGAAATCCAAAACAAAAACAGAATTACCTGGAAAAACTCAGCAGGTCTGGCAGCATCGGCGGAGAAGGAAAGAGTTGACGTTTCGAGTCCTCATGACCCTTCGACAGAACTTGATTTCGAGTCCAAGAAAGAGTTGAAATATAAGCTGGTTTAAGGTGTGTGTGTGGGGGGCGGAGAGAGAGAGAGAGAGAGAGGTGGGGGGTGTGGTTGTCGGGACAAACAAGCAGTGATAGAAGCAGATCATCAAAAGATGTCAGTGACAATGGTACAAAAGAACACATAGGTGTTAAAGTTAAAGTTGGTGATATTATCTAAACGAATGTGCTAATTAAGAATGGATGGTAGGGCACTCAAGGTACAGCTCTAGTGGGGGTGTTTTTTTTATATAATGGAAATAGGTGGGAAAAGGAAAATCTTTATAATTTATTGGAAAAAAAGGGGAAGGGGGAAACAGAAAGGGGGTGGGGATGGGGGAGGGAGCTCACGACCTAAAGTTGTTGAATTCAGTATTCAGTCCGGAAGGCTGTAAGGTGCCTAGTCGGAACCTTACGTCACATCAACAATTTCCAGTTCCCTGGCCCCAACCGCTTCCTCTTCACCATGGACGTCCAATCCCTCTACACCTCCATCCCCCACCAGGATGGTCTGAGGGCCCTTAGCTTCTTCCTCGAACAGAGGCCCGAACAATCCCCATCCACCACTACTCTCCTCTGTCTGGCTGAACTTGTTCTCACACTGAACAATTTCTCCTTCAACTCCTCTCACTTCCTCCAAATAAAAGGTGTGGCTATGGGTACCCACATGTGCCCCAGCTATGCCTGTCTCTTTATGGGGTATGTGGAACATTCCTTGTTGCAGTCCTACTCCGGCCCCCTTCCACAACTCTTTCTCCGGTACATCGATGATTACTTCGGTGCCGCTTCATGCTCTCGTCTGGACCTGGAAAAATTTATTAATTTTGTTTCCAATCTCCACCCCTCCATCATTTTCACGTGGTCCATCTCTGACACTTCCCTTCCCTTCCTTGACCTCTCTGTCTCAATCTCTGGTGATAGACTGTCCACCAATATCCATTACAAACCCACCGACTCCCATAGCTACCTCGACTACAGCTCCTCACACCCCGCTTCCTGTAAGGACTCCATCCCATTCTCCCAGTTCCTTCGCCTCCGTCGCATCTGTTCCGATGATGCTACCTTCAAAAACGGTTCCTCTGACATGTCCTCCTTCTTCCTTAACCGAGGTTTTCCACCCACGGTCGTTGACAGGGCCCTCAACCGTGTCCGGCCCATCTCCCGCGCATCCGCCCTCACGCCTTCTCCTCCCTCCCAGAAACATGATAGGGTCCCCCTTGTCCTCACTTATCACCCCACCAGCCTCTGCATTCAAAGGATCATCCTCCGCCATTTCCGCCAACTCCAGCATGATGCCACCACCAAACACATCTTCCCTTCACCCCCCTTATCGGCATTCCGTAGGGATCGCTCCCTCCGGGACACCCTGGTCCACTCCTCCATCACCCCCTACTCCTCAACCCCCTCCTATGGCACCACCCCATGCCCACGCAAAAGATGTAACACCTGCCCCTTCACTTCCTCTCTCCTCACCGTCCAAGGTCCCAAACACTCCTTTCAAGTGAAGCAGCATTTCACTTGCATTTCCCCCAACTTAGTCTACTGCATTCGTTGCTCCCAATGTGGTCTCCTCTACATTGGAGAGACCAAACGTAAACTGAGCGACCGCTTTGCAGAACACCTGCGGTCTGTCCGCAAGAATGACCCAAACCTCCCTGTCGCTTGCCATTTTAACACTCCACTCTGCTCTCTTGCCCACATGTCTGTCCTTGGCTTACTGCATTGTTCCAGTGAAGCCCAACGCAAACTGGAGGAACAACACCTCATCTTCCGACCTGGCACTTTACAGCCTTCCGGACTGAGTATTGAATTCAACAACTTTAGGTCGTGAGCTCCCTCCCCCATCCCCACCCCCTTTCTGTTTCCCCCTTCCTTTTTTTTCCAATAAATTATAAAGATTTTCCTTTTCCCACCTATTTCCATTATATAAATAAAAACAACAACACCCCCACTAGAGCTGTACCTTGAGTGCCCTACCATCCATTCTTAATTAGCACATTAGTTTAGATAATATCACCAGCTTTAACTTTAACATCTATGTGTTCTATTGTACCATTGTCGCTGACATCTTTTGATGATCTGCTTCTATCACTGCTTGTTTGTCTACACAAGCACATCCCTCCACCAACCCCAACCCCTCTCTCTCTCTCTATCTCCCCGCCCCCCACACACACACCTTAAACCAGCTTATATTTCAACTCTTTCTTGGACTCGAAATCAAGTTCTGTCGAAGGGTCATGAGGACTCGAAACGTCAACTCTTTTCTTCTCCGCCGATGCTGCCAGACCTGCTGAGTTTTTCCAGGTAATTCTGATTTTGCTAAAGAAAAGGCGTTGGTTGGAAAACGATGAGTTTACAGCGAAGGAGAGAGGGGGAGGGGCGGGAGAGGTGTTGAGGGGGAGGGGTGGGAGAGGTGTTGAGGGGGAGGGGCGGGAGAGGTGTTGAGGGGGAGGGGCTGTGAAACCCGGGTCCAAAATCCGGGCAAGGCCCTTTCACTCATCAAACCCGATGCTCACACGGACCTGCATCAGCGTCTGGCCTGGCAACACCTCCATTTTAAATTAGATTCCTTTAAATCCTCTCCTCCCTATCTCAGTAATCTCCTCCAGCCCCTACAACCCTCCCTATCTCTGTAACCTCCTCCAGCCCCTACAACCCTCCCTATCTCAGTAACCTCCTCCAGCCCCTACAACCCTCCTTATCTCAGTAACCTCCTCCACCCCCGACAACCCTCCCTATCTCTGTAACCTCCTCCAGCCCCTACAACCCTCCCTATCTCCCTAACCTCCTCCAGACCCTACAACCCTCCCTATCTCTGTAAGCTCCTCCAGCCCCTACAACCCTCCCTATCTCTGTAACCTCCTCCAGCCCCTACAACCCTCCCTATCTCTGTAACCTCCTCCAGCCCCTACATCCTCCCTATCTCAGTAACCTCCTCCACCCCCTACAACCCTCCCTATCTCAGTAACCTCCTCCACCCCCTACAACCCTCCCTATCTCTGTAACCTCCTCCAGTCCCTACACCCCTCCCTATCTCTGTAACCTCCTCCACCCCTACAACCCTCCTTATCTCTGTAACCTCCTCCGCCCCCTACACCCCTCCCTAACTCTGTAACCTCCTCCACCCCCTACAACCCTCCCTATCTCTGTAACCTCCTAAACGCCTATAACTCTCCCTATCTCTGTAACCTCCTTCAGCCCCTACAACCCTCCCTATCTCTGTAACCTCCACCAGCCCCTACAACCCTCCCTATCTCTGTAACCTCCTCCACTCCCTACACCCCTCCCTATCTCTGTAACCTCCTCCAGCCCCTACAACCCTCCCTATCTCAGTAACCTCCTCCACCCCCTACAACCCTCCCTATCTCTGTAACCTCCACCAGCCCCTACAACCCTCCCTATCTCTGTAACCTCCTCCACTCCCTACACCCCTCCCTATCTCTGTAACCTCCTCCAGCCCCTACAACCATCCCTATCTCAGTAACCTCCTCCACCCCCTACAACCCTCCCTATCTCTGTAACCTCCTCCAGCCCCTACAACCCTCCCTATCTCTGTAACGTCCTCCAGCCCCTAAACCCCTCCCTATCTCTGTAACATCCTCCACCCCCTACAGCCCTCCCTATCTCAGTAACCTCCTCCACCCCCTACAACCCTCCCTATCTCAGTAACCTCCTCCAGCCCCTACAACTCTCCCTATCTCTGTAACCTCCTCCAGCCCCTACACCCCTCCCTATCTCAGTAACCTCCTCCAGCCCCTACAACCCTCCCTATCTCAGTAACCTCCTCCACCCCTACAACTCTCCCTATCTCTGTAACCTCCTCCACCCCTACAGCTCTCCCTATCTCTGTAACCTCCTCCAGCCCCTACAACCCTCCCTATCTCTGTAACCTCCTCCAGCCCCTACAACCCTCCCTAACTCTGTAACCTCCTCCACCCCTACAGCTCTCCCTATCTCTGTAACCTCCTCCACCCCTACAGCTCTCCCTATCTCTGTAACCTCCTCCAGCCCCTACAACTCTCCCTATCTCTGTAACCTCCTCCACCCCTACAGCTCTCCCTATCTCTGTAACCTCCTCCAGCCCCTACACCCCTCCCTATCTCTGTAACCTCCTCCAGCCCCTACAAATCTCCCTATCTCTGTAACTTTCTCCAACCCCTACAACCCTCCCTATTTCTGTAACCTCCTCCACCCCCTACACCCCTCCCTATCTCTGTAACCTCCTCCAGCCCCTACAACCCTCCCTATCTCTGTAACATCCTCCAGCCACTACAACCCTCCCTATCTCTGTAACGTCCTCCAGCCCCTACAACCCTCCCTATCTCTGTAACCTCCTCCAGCCCCTACAACCCTCCGAGATCTCTGCGCTCCTCCAAATCCGGCCTCTTGACCATCCCCCGATTCCCATCGCTGCACCATTGGCGGCCGTGCCTTCAGCTGCCTGGGGGGGGGGGGTTGGGGGGGAGGTGGTGGGGGGTGGGGGGGCTTCCTGAGCCCTGGAATTCTCTGCCTGTGGTAAAGTGGAGTTCCATGTACAGTTAAGAGAATGCAAGTGGATAAACCATGCGACAGTGCTGCCCAATCACTGTACAGTGCGGGCTACTGGTTATGTGTAGGTCTAGAGCTGGAGATGGATGAGGGAGCGCGCAAGGATTTAGGCCTTTGTTGTACTAAATAAACACAATTAGTTCTGATGTCCATCTCTCTTCATTTTCGATAGCGAGCCTCCACTAACAAGTGTATATGAAGTCGAGCTTACTTGACTAGTGAACTCATACACTCAAGACATATAATCCCTAAATCCCTCTCTTTCTTTCTCTCTCTCTCTCTTTTTCTCTCTCTCTCCCCCATTACGACTCTCCTAAAAACCTCTGTCTCTCTCTCCAAGCTTTTGTCCGCCTGTCCCTCATATCTCCTTGTGTGGCTCGGGAGGCGGTGGGGGGGGTGGGGGTGGTCAAAGGTCTGCCTGATGTACCCTCCTGTGAGGAACCCTGGGGTGTTTCATTAACGTAAAGGAGCTGTATAAATTACAGCGCTGTGGTTATTCAGAGCTGGATGGCAAGTGCCCAGCAAACAGCGGTGGGATTATGTATGGAGGAGAAAGCATGTGAGAGGGGGAGGGAGGGTTTAAGTCACCCTCTGATTTAAAGAGAGGTCGGTTGTTGAGGGTTGGGGGGGGTTAGTTAATGAGTGAGGTTCCTTTAAGCGGATTGGAGGCCCAGGTTAAATGTTTGTCTCTGAATCCTGCTGCTCACTGGCTCTCTCTCTCGCTCCCTGCGCTGTTATAGCCCGTTCTCTCTGCAGAGTGTGGCAGGCTTGAACTGCACCCTTCACGTTGTGCACCGTCCCTCCCCATCCCTTCCGAGCTCGATCAGTTTTTGATCCTGCTCTCCCCACCTTCAAATGTCAGTCTCCACAGGCCTTGTTGCTGCTTTCCTGTTCAAAAATTAAATTGGCGGGCACGCTCCAGGACTGAGCACTGAGAGGGTTAAAATGTGGAGATCTCTTCAACCAGCAGATGATAAGACAGCCGAACATCTACAGAACAGGCAGGTGCAACACAGACCCACAAGCAAAGACAACACTGATTCCAGCACACAGGCACAACGCAACCCACTCTGCAGCAGTTAAAGAGAGCGAGTCATGGCTGTTTGGTAATGTGTGTGTGTGTGAGTGTGTGTGTGTGTAAGTGTGTGTGTGTGTGTGTGTGTGGTGTGGGTGTGGGTGTGTGTGTGAGTGAGTGTGTGCATGTGTGTGTGTGTGTGTGGTGTGGGTGTGTTTGTGTGTGAGTGAGTGTGTGTGTGAGTGTGTGTGTGTGGTGTGGGTGTGTGTGTGTGTGTGTGGTGTGTGTGAGTGAGTGTGTGCATGTGTGTGTGTGTGTGTGGTGTGGGTGTGTTTGTGTGTGAGTGAGTGTGTGTGTGAGTGTGTGTGTGGTGTGGGTGTGTGTGTGTGTGTGTGTGTGGTGTGGTGTGTGTGTGTGTGTGTGTGGTGTGTGTGGGTGTGGGTGAGTGTGTGTGTGTGTGTGTGAGTGTGTTTGTGTGTGTGTGTGTGAGTGTGTGTGTGTGTGTGTGTGGTGTGTGTGTGTGAGTGTGTGTGTGGTGTGGGTATGGGTGTGTGTGTGTGAGTGTGTGTGTGTGTTTGTGTGTGGTGTGTGTGTGTGTGAGTGTGTGTGTGGTGTGGGTGTGGGTGTGTGTGTGTGTGTGAGAGTGTGTGTGTGTGGGTGTGGGTGTGGGTGTGTGTGTGTGTGTGTGGGTGTGTGTGTGAGTGAGTGTGTGTGTGAGTGTGTGTGTGGTGTGGGTGTGGGTGTGTGTGTGTGTGTGTGAGTGTGTGTGTGAGTGTGTGTGTGGTGTGGGTGTGTATGTATGAGTGTGTGCGTGTGAGTGTTTGTATTTGGATGTGAGTGTGAGTGGATGGGTGTGTTTGTGTGAGTGTGTGTCAATGTGTGTGGGTGTGCATGTGTGTGTGGATATGTGTGTGAGTGTGTGTGCGTGTGAGTGTGCATGTGAGTAAGAGTGAGTGAGTGTCTGTGAGTGTGTGTGAATGTGTGTGGGTGAGTGCATGTGTGTGGATGAGTGTGTGTGTGTGTGTGTGTGTGTGTGTGTGTGTGTGAGTGTGGATGAGTGTGTGTGTGTGAGTGACTGTGTGTGAGTCTGTGTGTCTGTGTGTGAGTGCGTGTATGTGTGTGTGTGTGTGTGTGTGTGTGTGTGTGAGTGAATGAGAATGTGTGAGTGTGTGCGAGTGGGAGCTGAGTAAATGAGTGTGTGTGAGTGAGTGTGTGAGAGTGCGTGTGTGTTTGTGTGAGTGAGTGTGTGTGTGACTAAGTGTGTGTGACTTTATGTGAGTGAGTGAATGTGTGAGTGAGTGTATGTGTGTGTATGTGTTTGTGTGTGCGAGTGTGTGTTTGTGTGTGTGTGGGTGTTTGTGTGTGTGTGTGTGTGTGTGTGTGTGAGTGAGTGTGTGTGAGTGTGATTGTGTGTCTGTGTGTGTTTGTGTGTGTGTTTGTGTATGAGTGTGTGTGTGAGTTTGTGTGCGTGTGAGTGTGAATGTGTGTGTGTGTGTTTGTGTCTGCGTGTTTGTGTGTGTGTGTGTGAATGTGTGTCTGTGTGTGTGTGTTCGTGTGTGTGTGTTCGTGTGTGTGTGTGTGTGTGCGTGTGTGTGTTTGTGTGTGTGTTTGCGTCAGGGTTCCTGCTGGCTCCCGGTGCTGTTGTCAGTGATAAGGGGATGGGCCTCCATAATCAGACTGACAGTCAAACCAATCCTAATCCACTGCACCAGATAAAATTGGCTGATGTTCAGAGAGCTGCTACTGCAAAAACAGAATCAGTAAGAGCCTGCATGCTGATACCTGCAATCGATCTGTTGGCACTTGCAAGTTGACAAAATGTTTTCATCCAATCCATTAATCATTGGACCCGCTCTTCAATGTTACACACACGCTCCTGATCCAAATCACATCTGATGTACGATTCCTTCACACTGACTCTCACTAGGGTACGGGTCCCACACACACTGACTCTCACTGGGGTACGGGTCCCTCACACACTGACTCTCACTGGGGTACGGGTCCCACACACACTGACTCTCACTGGGGTACAGGTCCCACACACACTGACTCTCACTGGGGTACGGGTCCCACACACACTGAACCTCACTGGGGTACGGGTCCCACACACACTGACTCTCACTGGGGTACGTGTCCCACACACACTGACTCTCACTGGGGTACGGGTCCCACACACACTGAATTTCACTGGGGTACGGGTGCCACACACACTGACTCTCACTGGGGTACGGGTCCCACATACACTGAACCTCACTGGGGTACGGGTCCCACACACACTGACCCTCACTGGGGTATGGGTCCCACACACACTGACTCTCACTGGGGTACGTGTCCCACGCACACTGACTCTCACTGGGGTACGGGTCCCACACACACTGACTCTCACTGGGGTACGGGTCCCACACACACTGACTCTCACTGGGGTACGGGAATGACACACACTGACTCTCACTGGGGTACGGGTCCCACACACACTGACTTTCACTGGGGTACGGATCCCACACACACTGACTGTTACTGGGGTATGGGTCCCACACACACTGACTCTCACTGGGGTACAGGTCCCACACACACTGACTGTCACTGGGGTACAGGTCCCACACACACTGACTGTCACTGGGGTACAGGTCCCACACACACTGACTGTCACTGAGGTGCGGGTCCCACACACGCTGACTCTCACTGGGGTACGGGTCCCACACACACTGACTGTCACTGGAGTGCGGGTCCCACACACACTGACTCTCACTGGGGTACGGAACCACACACACTGACTCTCACTGGGGTACGGATCCCACACACATTGACTCTCACTGGGGTACGTAACCACAAACAATGACTCTCACTGGGGTACAGGTCCCACATACACTGACTCTCACTGTGGTACGGCTACCACAAACACTGACTCTCACTGGAGTATGGGACCTGCACAAAATGACTCTCACAGTGAGTGAACCTTACCCTGAATAAACAGTGACTCTGTACAGTTACACAGTGAGTGATCCTTACACTAAATAAACAGTGACTCTGTATAGTTACACAGTGAGTAATCCTTACACTGAATAAAGAGTGACTCTGTACAGTTACACAGTGAGTGATCCTTACCATGAATAAACAGTGACTCTGTACAGTTACACAGTGAGTGATCCTTACCCTGAATAAAAATTGACTCTGTACAGTTACACAGTGAGTGATCATTATCCTGAATAAAGAGTGACTCTGTACTGCTGCAGAATGAGTGATCCTTACACTGAATAAACCGTGTCTCTGCACAGTTACGCAGTGAGTAATACTTACCCTGAATAAACAGTGACTCTGTACAGTTACACAGTGAGTTACGCATACCCTGAATAAACAGTGACTCTGCACAGTTACATAGCGAGTGAACGTTACCATGAATAAACATTGACTCTGTACAGTTACACAGTGAGTGATCCTTACCCTTAATAAACAGTGACTCTGTACAGTTACACAGTGAGTGATCCTTACCCTGAATAACAGGTGACTCTGTACAGTTACAAAGTCATGGATACTCACCCTGAATATACAGTGACTCTGTGCAGTTACGCAGTGAGTGAAACTTACCCTGAATAAGCAGTGACTCTGTACAGTTGCACAGTGAGTTAACTTTACACTGAATATCAGTGACTCTGTACAGTTACACATTGAGTGATCCTTACCCTGAATAAAAAGTGGCTCTAAAGTTACAGAGTGAGTAATTCTTACCCTGAATAAAGAGTGACTCTGTACAGTTACACAGTGAGAGACCCTTACACTTAATAAACAATGACTCGGAATAGTTACAGTCTGAGTGAAACTTACCCTGAGGTAACAGGGACTCTGTACAGTTACACAGTGACTGATCCTCACCCTGGATAAACAGTGACTCTGTACAGTTACACAGTGAGTGATCCTTACCGTGAATAAACAGTGACTCTGTACAGTTACAAAGTAATTGATCCTTACACTGAAAAAAAAGTGACTCTGGACAGGTGCAGAATGAGTGATCCTCAGCCCGAATAAACAGTGACTCTGGACGGTTACGAGAGAGTCACATTACACTGAATAAACAGTGACTCGGAATAGTTACAATTTGAGTGAAACTTACCCTGAAGTAACAGGGACTCTGTACAGTTACACAGTGAGTGATCCTTACCCTAAATAAAGAGTGATTCTGCACAGTTACACAGTGAGCGATCCTTACCCTGAATAAACAGTGACTCTGTACAGTTACACAGTGAGTGATCCTTACCCTGAAAAAACAGTGATTCTGCACAGTTACAAAGTCATTGATCCTTACCCTGAATAAACAGTGACCCTGTACAGTTACAAAGTGAGTGAGCTTTACCCGGAATAAACAGTGACTCTGTACAGTTACACAGTGAGTGAATCTTACCCTGAATAAATAGTGACTCTGTACAGTTACACAGTGAGTGATCCTTATCATGCATAAACAGTGACTGTACAGTTACACAGTGAGTGATCCTTACACTGAATAAACAGTGATGCAGCACAGTTACAAAGTCATTGATCCTTACCCTGAATAAACAGTGACACTGTACAGTTGCACAGTGAGTGAGCTTTACCCGGAATAAACAGTGACTCTGAACAGTTACACAGTGAGTGAACCCTACCCTGAATAAACAGTGACTCGGAACAGTTACACAGTGAGTGAATCTTACCCTCAATAAATAGTGACTCAGTACAGTTGCACAGTGAGTGAACCTTACCCTGAATAAACAGTGACTCTGTACAGTTTAACAGTGAGTGCTCCTTAACCTGAATAAGCAGTGACTGTGTACCGTTACACAGTGAGTGATCCTTACCCTGAATAAGCAGTGACTGTGTACCGTTACACAGTGAGTGATCCTTACCCTGAATAAACAGTGATTCTGCACAGTTACAAAGTCATTGATCCTTACCCTGAATAAACAGAGACCCTGTACAGTTACACAGTGAGTGAGCTTTACCCGGAAAAAACAGTGACTCTGTACAGTTACACAGTGAGTGAATCTTACCCTGAATAAACTGTGACTCTGTACACTTACACAGTGAGTGATCCTTACCCTGAATAAAGAGTGATTCTGTACTGGTGCAGAATGAGTGATCCTCACCATAAATAAACAGTGACTCTGTACAGTTACACAGTGCGTGAACCTCACCATGAATACCAGAGACTCTGTACAGTTACACAGTGAGTGAACCTTACCCTGAATAAACAGTGACTCTGTACAGTTATACAGTGAGTGATCCTTACCCTGAATAAACAGTGACTCTGTACAGTTACCTAGTGAGTGACCCTTACCCTGAATAAACAGTGACTCGGAATAGTTACACTTTGAGTGAACCTTACCCTGAAGACACAGGGACTCTGTACAGTTACACAGTGAGTGATCCTTACCCTGGATAAACAGTGACACTGTACAGTTACACAGTGAGTAATCCTCACACTGAATAACCATTGAATCTGTACAGTTACAAAGTCGTTGATCCATACACTGAATAAAAAGTAACTCTGTACTGGTGCAGAATGAGTGATCCTCACCCTGAATAAACAGTGACTCTGTACAGTTACACAGTGAGTGATCCTCACCCTGAATAAACAGTGACTCAGTACAGTTACACAGTGAGTGATCCTTACCCTGAATAAAAATTGACTTTTTACAGTTACACAGTGAGTGATCCTTACCCTGAATAACAAGTGACTCTGTACAGTTACATAGTCATTGATCCTTACCCTGAATAAACTGTGACTCTGTACAGGTGGAGAATGAGTGATCCTCACCCTGAATAAACAGTGACTCAGTACAGTTACACACTGAATGATCCTTACCCTGAATAAAAAATGACTTTTTACAGTTGCACAGTGAGTGATCCTTACCCTGAATAAAAATTGACTTTTTACAGTTACACAGTGAGTGATCATTACCCTGAATAAAAATTGACTCTTTACAGTTACACAGTGAGTGAAACTTACCCTGAATAAACAGTGACTCTGTACTGGAGCAGAATGAGTGATCCTCACCGTGAATAAACAGTGATTCTGTACAGTAACACAGTGTGTGATCTTTAGCCTGAATAAACAGTGACTCTGTAAAGTTATACAGTGAGTGATCCTTAGCCTGAATAAACAGTGACTCTGAACATTTACACAGTGTATGATCCTTACACTGAATAAACAGTGACTCTGCACAGTTACACAGTGAGTGATCCTTAGCCTGCTGAATAAACAGTGACTCTGTACGGTTACACCGTGAGTGATCCTTACCCTGAATAAACAGTGACTCTGTACAGTTACACAGTGAGTGATTCTTACCCTCAATAAATAGTGACTCTGTACAGTTGCACAGTGAATGAACTTTACACTGAATAAACAGTGACTCTGTACAGTTACACATTTAGTGATCCTTACCCTGAATAAGCAGTGACTGTGTACAGTTACACAGTGAGTGCTCCTTACCCTGAATAAGCAGTGACTGTGTACAGTTACACAGTGAGTGCTCCTTACCCTGAATAAGCAGTGTTTCAGTACTGGTGCAGAATGAGTGATCCTCACCCTGAATAAACAGTGACTGTACAGCTACAAAATGAGTAATCCTTACCCTGAATAACCATTGAGTTTGTACAGTTACAAAGTCATTGATCCTTACTCTGAATAAACAGTGACTCTGTACAGGGGGAGAAAGAGTGATCCTCACCATGAATAAACAGTGACTCTGTAAAGTTACACAGTGAGTGAAACTTACCCTGAATAAACAGTGACTCTGTACTGGAGCTGAATGAGTGATCCTCACCGTGAATAAACAGTGATTCTGTACAGTAACACAGTGAGTGATCTTTCGCCTGAATAAACAGTGACTCTGTACAGTTATACAGTGAGTGATCCTTAGCCTGAATAAACAGTGACTCTGAACATTTACACAGTGCATGATCCTTACACTGAATAAGCAGTGACTCTGTACAGTTACACAGTGAGTGATTCTTACCCTGAATAAAGAATGACTCTGTACAGTTACCCAGTGAGTGACCCTTACACTGAATAAACGGTGACTCGGAATAGTTACACTTTGAGTGAAACTTACTTTGAAGAAACAGGGACTCTGTACAGTTACACAGTGAGTGATCCTTACCCAGAATAAACAGTGACTCTGTACAGTTACACAGCGAGTGAATCTTACCCTGAATAAACAGTGACTCTGTACAGTTACACAGTGAGTGATCCTTACTCTGAATAAACAGTGACTCTGTACAGTTACACAGTGAGTGATATTTACCCTGAATAAACAGTGACTCTGCACAGTTACACAGTGAGTGAGCTATACCCGGAATAAACAGTGACTCTGTGCAGTTACCCAGTGAGTGACCCTTACACTGAATAAACGGTGACTCGGAATAGTTACACTTTGAGTGAAACTTACTTTGAAGAAACAGGGACTCTGTACAGTTACACAGTGAGTGATCCTTCCCCTGAATAAAAAGTGACTCTGTACAGTTACACAGTGAGTGATTATTACCCTCAATAAATAATGACTCTGTACAGTTACACAGTGAGTGAACTTTACACTGAATAAACAGTGACTCTGTACAGTTACACAGTGAGTGATTCTTACCCTCAATAAATAGTGACTCTGTACAGTTGCACAGTGAGTGAACTTTACACTGAATAAACAGTGACTCTGTACAGTTACACATTGAGTGATCCTTACCCTGAATAAGCAGTGACTGTGTACAGTTACACAGTGAGTGCTCCTTACCCTGAATAAGCAGTGTTTCAGTACTGGTGCAAAATGAGTGATCCTCACCCTGAATGAACAGTGACTGTACAGCTACAAAGTGAGTAATCCTTACCCTGAATAACCATGGAGATTGTACAGTTACAAAGTCATTGATCCTTACTCTGAATAAACAGTGACTCTGTACAGGGGGAGAAAGAGTGATCCTCACCCTGAATAAACAGAGACTCTGTACAGTTACACAGTGAGTGAACCTCACCATGAATACCAGAGACTCTGTACAGTTACACAGTGAATGATACTTACCCTGAATAAACAGTGATTCTGTACAGTTACACAGTGAGTGAACCTTACACTGAATAAGCAGTGACTCTGTACAGTTACACAGCGACTGAATCTTACCCTGAATAAACAGTGACACTATACAGTTACACAATGAGTGTTCCTTACCCTGAATAAACAGTGATTCTGCACAATTACAAAGTCATTGATCCTTACCCTGAATAAACAGTGACCCTGTACAGTTACACAGTGAGTGAGCTTTACCCGGAATAAACAATGACTCTGTACAGTTACACAGTGAGTGATCCTTACCCTGATTAAACAGTGACACTGTACAGTTACACAGTGAGTGAATCTTACCCTGAATAAACAGTGACTCTGCACAGTTACACAGTGAGTGATCCTTACCCTGGATAAACAGTGACACTGTACAGTTACACAGTGAGTGATCCTCACACTGAATAACCATTGAATCTGTACAGTTACAAATTCGTTGATCCATACACTGAATAAAAAGTAACTCTGTACTGGTGCAGAATGAGTGATCCTCACCCTGAATAAATAGTGACTCTGTACAGTTACGCAGTGAGTGAATATTACCCTGAATAAGGAGTGACTCTGTACAGTTACACACTGAATGATCCTTACCCTGAATAAAAAATGACTTTTTTCAGTTACACAGTGAGTGATCCTTACCCTGAATAAAAATTGAGTTTTTACAGTTACACAGTGAGTGATCATTACCCTGAATAAAAATTGACTCTTTACAGTTACACAGTGAGTGAAACTTACCCTGAATAAACAGTGATTCTGTACTGGAGCAGAATGAGTGATACTCACCGTGAATAAACAGTGATTCTGTACAGTAACACAGTGAGTGATCATTAGCCTGAATAAACAGAGACTCTGTACAGTTATACAGTCAGTGATCCTTAGCCTGAATAAACAGTGACTCTGAACATTTACACAGTGTATGATCCTTAAACTGAATAAGCAGTGACTCTGTACAGTTACACACTGAATGATCCTTACCCTGAATAAAAAATGACTTTTTTCAGTTACACAGTGAGTGACCCTTACCCTGAATAAATATTGAGTTTTTACAGTTACACAGTGAGTGATCCTTACCCTGAATAAAAATTGACTCTTTACAGTTACACAGTGAGTGAAACTTACCCTGAATAAACAGTGATTCTGTACTGGAGCAGAATGAGTGATCCTCACCGTGAATAAACAGTGATTCTGTACAGTAACACAGTGAGTGATCTTTAGCCTGAATAAACAGAGACTCTGTACAGTTATACAGTGAGTGATCCTTAGCCTGAATAAACAGTGACTCTGAACATTTACACAGTGTATGATGCTTACACTGAATAAGCAGTGACTCTGTACAGTTACACAGTGAGTGATTCTTACCCTGAATAAAGAATGACTCTGTACAGTTACCCAGTGTGGGAACCTTACACTGAATAAACGGTGCCTCGGTATAGTTACACTTTGAGTGAAACTTACTTTGAAGAAACAGGGACTCTGTACAGTTACACAGTGAGTGATCCTTACCCTGAATAAACAGTGACCCTGTACAGTTACACAGTGAGTGAGCTTTACCCGGAAAAAACAGTGACTCTGTACAGTTAAACAGTGAGTGATCCTTACCCTGAATAAACAGTGACTCTGTACAGTTACACAGTGAGTGAATCTTACCCTGAATAAACAATGACTCTGTACAGTTACACAGTGAGTGAATCTTACCCTGAATAAACAATGACTCTGTACAGTTAAACAGTGAGTGATCCTTACCCTGAATAAACAGTGATTCTGCACATTTACAAAGTCATTGATCCTTACCCTGAATAAACAGTGACCCTGTACAGTTACACAGTCAGTGAGCTTTACCCGGAATAAACAGTGACTCTGTACAGTTACACAGTGAGTGATCCTTACCCTGATTAAACAGTGACACTGTACAGTTACACAGTGAGTGAATCTTACCCTGAATAAACAGTGACTCTGCACAGTTACACAGTGAGTGATCCTTACCCTGCTGATTAAACAGTGACTCTGTACGGTTACACCGTGCGTTATCCTTACCTGAATAAACAGTGACTCTGTACAGTTACACAGCGAGTGATTCTTACCCTCAATAAATAGTGGCTCTGTACAGTTGCACAGTGAGTGAACTTTACACTGAATAAACAGTGACTCTGTACAGTTACACATTGAGTGATCCTTACCCTGAATAAGCAGTGACTGTGTACAGTTACAAAGTGAGTGCACTTACCCTGAATAAGCAGTGACTGTGTACAGTTACACAGTGAGTGCTCCTTACCCTGAATAAGCAGTGTTTCAGTACTGGTGCAGAATGAGTGATCCTCACTCTGAATAAACAGTGACTGTACAGCTACAAAGTGAGTAATCCTTACCCTGAATAACCATTGAGTTTGTACAGTTACAAAGTCATTGATCCTTACTCTGAATAAACAGTGACTCTGTACAGGGGGAGAAAGAGTGATCCTCACCCTGAATAAACAGTGACTCTGTACAGTTATACAGTGAGTGATCCTCACCCTGAATAAACAGTGACTCTGTACAGTTACACAGTGAGTGAACCTTACACTGAATGAACAGTGACTGTACAGCTACAAAGTGAGTGATACTTACCCTGAATAAACACTGACTTTGCACAGTTACACAGTGAGTGATCCTTACCCTGTATAAACAGTGACACTGTACAGTTACACAGTGAGTGATCCTCACACTGAATAACCATTGAATCTGTACAGTTACAAAGTCGTTGATCCATACCCTGAATAAAAAGTAACTCTGTACTGGTGCAGAATGAGTGATCCTCTCCCTGAATAAACAGTGACTCTGTACAGTTACACAGTGAGCGACCCTTACCTTGAATAAACAGTGACTCTGTACAGTTACACAGTGAGTGATCCTCACACTGAATAAACAGTGACTCTGTACAGTTACGCAGTGAGTGAATATTTGCCTGAATAAGGAGTGACTCTGTGGAGTTACACAGTGAGTGATCCTTACCCTGAATAAACAGTGACTCAGTACTGGAGCAGAATGAGTGATCCTCACCGTGAATAAAGAGTGATTCTGTACAGTTACACAGTGAGTGATTCTTACCCTGAATAAAGAATGACTCTGTACAGTTACCCAGTGAGTGACCCTTACACTGAATAAACAGTGATTCTGTACAGTTACACAGTGAGTGAACCTTACACTGAATAAACAGTGACTCGCAATAGTTACACTTTGAGTGAAACTTACTTTGAATAAAGAGTGATTCTGTACAGTTACACAGTGAGTGATCCTTACCCTGAATAAACAGTGACTCTGTACAGTTACACAGTGAGTGATCCTTACCCTGAATAAACAGCGACTCTGTACAGTTGCACAGTGAGTAAACTTTACGCTGAATAAACAGTGACTCTGTACAGTTACACATTGAGTGATCCTTACCCTGATTAAGCAGTGACTGTGTACAGTTACACAGTGAGTGCTCCTTACCCTGAATAAGCAGTGACTGTGTACAGTTACACAGTGAGTGCTCCTTACCCTGAATAAGCAGTGTTTCAGTACTGGTGCAGAATGAGTGATCCTCACCCTGAATAAACAGTGACTGTACAGCTACAAAGTGAGTAATCCTTACCCTGAATAACCATTGAGTTTGTACAGTTACAAAGTCATTGATCCTTACTCTGAATAAACAGTGACTCTGTACAGGGGGAGAAAGAGTGATCCTCACCCTGAATAAACAGTGACTCTGTACAGTTACACAGTGAGTGTACCTCACCGTGAATACCAGAGACTCTGTGCAGTTACACAGTGAGTGATCCTTACCCTGAATAAACAGTGACTCTGTACAGTTAAACAGTGAGTGATCCTTACCCTGAATAAACAGTGACTCTGTACAGTTATACAGTGAGTGATCCTTACCCTGAATAAACAGTGACTCTGTACAGTTATACAGTGAGTGATCCTTACCCTGAATAAACAGTGACTGTACAGCTACAAAGTGAGTGATACTTACCCTGAATAAACACTGACTCTGCACAGTTACACAGTGAGTGATCCTTCCCCTAGATAAACAGTGACACTGTACAGTTACACAGTGAGTGATCCTCACACTGAATAACCATTGACTCTGTACAGTTACAAAGTCATTGATCCATACACTGAATAAAAAGTAACTCTGTACTGATGCAGAATGAGTGATCCTCACTCTGAATAAACAGTGACTTTGTACAGTTACGCAGTGAGTGAATATTACCCTGAATAAGCAGTGACTCTGTACAGTTACACAGTGAGTGATCCTTACCCTGAATAAAAATTGACTTTTTACAGTTACACAGTGAGTGATCCTTACCCTGAGTAACAAGTGATTCTGTACAGTTATAAAGTCATTGATCCTCACACTGAATAAACAGTGACTCTGTACAGGTGGAGAATGAGTGATCCTCACCCTGAATAACCAGTGACTCTGTACAGTTACACAGTGAGTGATCCTTACCCTGAATAAAAAATGACTTTTTACAGTTACACAGTGAATGATCCTTACCCTGTATAAAAAATGACTTTTTACAGTTACACAGTGATTGATCCTTACCCTGAATAAAAATTGACTTTTTACAGTTACACAGTGAGTGATCATTACCCTGAATAAAAATTGACTCTTTACAGTTAGACAGTGAGTGAAACTTACCCTGAATAAACAGTGACTGTACAGCTACAAAGTGAGTGATACTTACCCTGAATAAACAGTGACTCTGAACATTTACACAGTGTATGATCCTTACACTGAATAAACAGTGACTCTGTACAGTTACACAGTGAGTGATTCTTACCCTGAATAAAGAATGACTCTGTACATTTACCCAGTGAGTGACCCTTACACTGAATAAACAGTGACTCGGAATAGTTACACTTTGAGTGAAACTTACTTTGAAGAAACAGGGACTCTGTACAATTAAGCAGTGAGTGATCCTTCCCCTGAATAACCAATGACTCTGTACAGTTACAAAGTCATTGATCCTCACACTGAATAAACAGTGACTCTGTACAGGTGGACTAAGTGTGATCCTCACCCTGAATAAACAGAGACTCTGTGCAGTTACACAGTGAGTGATCCTTACACTGGATAAACAGTGATTCTGTACAGTTACACAGTGAGTGATCCTCGCCTGAATAAACAGTGATTCTGTACAGTTACACAGTGAGGGAACCTTACCATGAATAAACAGTGACACTGTACAGTTATACAGTGAGTGATCCTTACCATGAATAAACAGTGACTCTGTACAGTTACACCGTGAGTGATCCTTACCCTGAATAACCAGTGACTCTGTACAGTTACACAGTGAGTGATCCTTACCCTGAATAACCAGTGACTCTGTACAGTTACAAAGTCATTGATCCTTACACTGAATAAACAGTGACTCTGTACAGGTGGACTAAGTGTGATCCTCACCCTGAATAAACAGAGACTCTGTACAGTTACACAGTGAGTGAATATTACCCTGAATAAGCAGTGACTCTGTACATTTACACAGTGAGAGATCCTTACCATGAATAAACAGTGACTCTGTACAGTTACACAGTGAGTGATCCTTACCCTGAATAACCAGTGAATCTGTACAGTTGCAAAGCCATTGATCCTTACACTGAATAAACTGTGACTCTGTACAGGTGGAGAATCAGTGATCCTCACCCTGAATAAACAGTGACTCTGTACAATTGCAGAGTGAGTGAAACTTACCCTGAATCAGTAGTGATTCTTAACAGTTACACAGTGAATGATCCTTACCCTGAATAAACAGTGACTCTGTACTGGTGCAGATTGAGTGATACTCACCCTGAATAAACAGTGACTCTTTACAGTTACACAGTGAGTTAAAGTACCCTGAATAAACAGTGACTCTGTGCAGTTACAGAGAGAGTGATCCTTACCCTGAATAAACAGTGACTCTTTACAGTTACACAGTGAGTTAAAGTACCCTGAATAAACAGTGACTCTGTACAGTTACAGAGAGAGTGATCCTTACCCTGAATAAACAGTGACTCTGTACAGTTACAGAGAGAGTGATCCTTACCCTGAATAAACAGTGACTCTGTACAGTTACACAGTGAGTGATCCTTACCCTGAATAAACAGTGACTCTGTACAGTTACACAGTGAGTGATCCTCACCCTGAATAACCAGTGACTCTGTACAGTTATGCAGAGAGTGATCCTTACCCTGAATAAAGAGTGACTCTGTACAGTTACAGTGAGTGTCAATTACTCTGAATAAACAGTGACTCGGTATATTTACACTTTGAGTGAACCTTACCCTGAAGAAACAGGGACTCTGTACAATTAAGCAGTGAGTGATCCTTCCCCTGAATAACCAATGACTCTGTACAGTTACAAAGTCATTGATCCTTACACTGAATAAAAAGAGACTCTGTACTGGTGAAGAATGAGTGATCCTCACCCTGAATAAACAGTTATTCTGTGCAGTTACACATTGAGCGACCCTTACCTTGAATAAATAGTGACTCTGTACAGTTACACAGTGAGTGATCCTTACAGTGAATAAACAGTGACTCTGTACAGTTACACAGTGAGTGATCCTTACTCTGAATAAACAGTGACTCTGTACAGTTACACAGTGAGTGATCCTTACCCTGAATAAACAGTGACTCTGTACAGTTTCACAGTGAGTGCTCCTTACCCTGAATAAACAGTGACTCAGTACAGTTACACAGTGAGTGATCCTTACCCTGAATAAAAATTGACTTTTTACAGTTACACAGTGAGTGATCCTTACCCTGAATAACAAGTGACTCTGTACAGTTACACAGTGAGTGATCCTTACCCTGAGTAACAAGTGACTCTGTACAGTTACAAAGTCATTTATCCTTACACTGAATAAACTGTGACTCTGTACAGGTGGTGAATGAGTGATCCCCACCCTGAATAAGCAGTGACTCAGTACAGTTACACAGTGAGTGATCCTTACCCTGAATAAAAATTGACTTTTTACAGTTACACAGTGAGTGCTCCTTACCCTGAATAAGCAGTGACTCAGTACAGTTACACAGTGAGTGATCCTTACCCTGTATAAAAAATGACTTTTTACAGTTACACAGTGATTGATCCTTACCCTGAATAAAAATTGACTTTTTACAGTTACACAGTGAGTGATCATTACCCTGAATAAAAATTGACTCTTTACAGTTAGACAGTGAGTGAAACTTACCCTGAATAAACAGTGACTCTGTACTGGAGCAGAATGAGTGATCCTCGCCGTGAATAAACAGTGATTCTGTACAGTAAAACAGTGAGTGATCTTTAGCCTGAATAAACAGTGACTCTGTACAGTTATACAGTGAGTGATCCTTGGCCTGAATAAACAGTGACTCTGAACATTTACACAGTGTATGATCCTTACACTGAATAAGCAGTGACTCTGTACAGTTACACAGTGAGTGATTCTTACCCTGAATAAAGAATGACTCTGTACATTTACCCAGTGAGTGACCCTTACACTGAATAAACAGTGACTCGGAATAGTTACACTTTGAGTGAAACTTACTTTGAAGAAACAGGGACTCTGTACAGTTACACAGTGAGTGATCCTTACACTGGATAAACAGTGATTCTGTACAGTTACACAGTGAGTGATCCTTACACTGGATAAACAGTGATTCTGTACAGTTACACAGTGAGCGATCCTCGCCTGAATAAACAGTGATTCTGTACAGTTACACAGTGAGGGAACCTTACACTGAAAGAACAGTGACACTGAATAACCAGTGAATCTGTACAGTTGCAAAGCCATTGATCCTTACACTGAATAAACAGTGACTCTGTACAGGTGGAGAATCAGTGATCCTCAACCTGAATAAACAGTGACTCTGTACAATTGCAGAGTGAGTGAAACTTACCCTGAATCAGTAGTGATTCTTAACAGTTACACAGTGAGTGATCCTTACCCTGAATAAACAGTGACTCTGTACTGGTGCAGATTGAGTGATACTCACCCTGAATAAACAGTGACTCTTTACAGTTACAGAGAGAGTGATCCTTACCCTGAATAAACAGTGACTCTGTACAGTTACAGAGAGAGTGATCCTTACCCTGAATAAACAGTGACTCTGTACAGTTACACAGTGAGTGATCCTCACCCTGAATAACCAGTGACTCTGTACAGTTATGCAGAGAGTGATCCTTACCCTGAATAAAGAGTGACTCTGTACAGTTACAGTGAGTGTCAATTACTCTGAATAAACAGTGACTCGGTATATTTACACTTTGAGTGAACCTTACCCTGAAGAAACAGGGACTCTGTACAATTAAGCAGTGAGTGATCCTTCCCCTGAATAACCAATGACTCTGTACAGTTACAAAGTCATTGATCCTTACACTGAATAAAAAGAGACTCTGTACTGGTGAAGAATGAGTGATCCTCATCCTGAATAAAGAGTGATTCTGTGCAGTTACACATTGAGCGACCCTTACCTTGAATAAACAGTGACTCTGTACAGTTACACAGTGAGTGATCCTTACCCTGAATAAACAGTGACTCTGTACAGTTTCACAGTGAGTGATCCTTACCCTGAATAAAAATTGACTTTTTACAGTTACACAGTGAGTGATCCTTACCCTGAATAACAAGTGACTCTGTACAGTTACAAAGTCATTTATCCTTACACTGAATAAACTGTGACTCTGTACAGGTGGTGAATGAGTGATCCTCACCCTGAAAAGCAGTGACTCAGTACAGTTACACAGTGAGTGATCCTTACCCTGAATAACAAGTGACTCTGTACAGTTACACAGTGAGTGCTCCTTACCCTGAATAAGCAGTGACTCAGTACAGTTACACAGTGAGTGATCCTTACCCTGAATAAAAATTGACTTTTTACAGTTACACAGTGAGTGATCCTTACCCTGAATAAAAATTGACTCTTTACAGTTACGCGGTGAGTGAAATTTACCCTGAATAAACAGTGACTCTGTACTGGAGCAGAATGAGTGATCCTCACCGTGAATAAACAGTGATTCTGTACTGTAACACAGTGAGTGATCCTTACCATGAATAAACAGTGACTCTGTACAGTTACACAGTGAGTGATCCTTACCCTGAATAAAAATTGACTTTTTACAGTTACACAGTGAGTGATCCTTACCCTGAATAACAAGTGACTCTGTACAGTTACAAAGTCATTTATCCTTACACTGAATAAACTGTGACTCTGTACAGGTGGTGAATGAGTGATCCTCACCCTGAAAAGCAGTGACTCAGTACAGTTACACAGTGAGTGATCCTTACCCTGAATAAAAATTGACTTTTTACAGTTACACAGTGAGTGCTCCTTACCCTGAATAAGCAGTGACTCAGTACAGTTACACAGTGAGTGATCCTTACCCTGAATAAAAATTGACTTTTTACAGTTACACAGTGAGTGATCCTTACCCTGAATAAAAATTGACTCTTTACAGTTACGCGGTGAGTGAAATTTACCCTGAATAAACAGTGACTCTGTACTGGAGCAGAATGAGTGAACCTCACCGTGAATAAACAGTGATTCTGTACTGTAACACAGTGAGTGATCCTTACCATGAATAAACAGTGACTCTGCACAGTTACACCGTGAGTGATCCTTACCCTGAATAACCAGTGACTCTGTACAGTTACACAGTGAGTGATCCTTACCCTGAATAACCAGTGACTCTGTACAGTTACACAGTGAGTGATCCTTACCCTGAATAACCAGTGACTCTGTACAGTTACACAGTGAGTGATCCTTACACTGAATAAAAATTGACTTTTTACAGTTACACAGTGAGTGATCCTTACCCTGAATAAAAATTGACTCTTTACAGTTACGCGGTGAGTGAAATTTACCCTGAATAAACAGTGACTCTGTACTGGAGCAGAATGAGTGAACCTCACCGTGAATAAACAGTGATTCTGTACTGTAACACAGTGAGTGATCCTTACCATGAATAAACAGTGACTCTGCACAGTTACACCGTGAGTGATCCTTACCCTGAATAACCAGTGACTCTGTACAGTTACACCGTGAGTGATCCTTACCCTGAATAACCAGTGACTCTGTACAGTTACACAGTGAGTGATCCTTACACTGAATAAACAGTGACTCTGTACAGTAACACAGTGAGTGATCCTTACCATGAATAAACAGTGACTCTGTACAGTTACACAGTGAGTGATCCTTACCCTGAATAAACAGTGACTCTGTACAGTTACACAGTGAGTGAATATTACCCTGAATAAGCAGTGACTCTGTACATTTACACAGTGAGAGATCCTTACCATGAATAAACAGTGACTCTGTACAGTTACACAGTGAGTGATCCTTACCCTGAATAACCAGTGAATCTGTACAGTTGCAAAGCCATTGATCCTTACACTGAATAAACTGTGACTCTGTACAGGTGGAGAATCAGTGATCCTCACCCTGAATAAACAGTGACTCTGTACAATTGCAGAGTGAGTGAAACTTACCCTGAATCAGTAGTGATTCTTAACAGTTACACAGTGAATGATCCTTACCCTGAATAAACAGTGACTCTGTACAATTGCAGAGTGAGTGAAACTTACCCTGAATCAGTAGTGATTCTTAACAGTTACACAGTGAGTGATCCTTACCCTGAATAAACAGTGACTCTGTACTGGTGCAGATTGAGTGATACTCACCCTGAATAAACAGTGACTCTTTACAGTTACACAGTGAGTGATCCTTACCCTGAATAAACAGTGACTCTGTACAGTTACACAGTGAGTGATCCTCACCCTGAATAACCAGTGACTCTGTACAGTTACACAGTGAGTGATCCTCACCCTGAATAACCAGTGACTCTGTACAGTTATGCAGAGAGTGATCCTTACCCTGAATAAAGAGTGACTCTGTACAGTTACAGTGAGTGTCAATTACTCTGAATAAACAGTGACTCGGTATATTTACACTTTGAGTGAACCTTACCCTGAAGAAACAGGGACTCTGTACAATTAAGCAGTGAGTGATCCTTACCCTGAATAACCAATGACTCTGTACAGTTACAAAGTCATTGATCCATACACTGAATAAAAAGAGACTCTGTACTGGTGAAGAATGAGTGATCCTCACCCTGAATAAACAGTTATTCTGTGCAGTTACACATTGAGCGACCCTTACCTTGAATAAATAGTGACTCTGTACAGTTACACAGTGAGTGATCCTTACCCTGAATAAACAGTGACTCTGTACAGTTTCACAGTGAGTGATCCTTACCCTGAATAACCAGTGACTCTGTACACTTACAAAGTCATTTATCCTTACACTGAATAAACTGTGACACCGTACAGGTGGTGAATGAGTGATCCCCACCCTGAATAAGCAGTGACTCAGTACAGTTACACAGTGAGTGATCCTTACCCTGAATAAAAATTGACTTTTTACAGTTACACAGTGAGTGCTCCTTACCCTGAATAAGCAGTGACTCAGTACAGTTACACAGTGAGTGATCCTTACCCTGAATAAAAATTGACTTTTTACAGTTACACAGTGAGTGATCATTACCCTGAATAAAAATTGACTCTTTACAGTTAGACAGTGAGTGAAACTTACCCTGAATAAACAGTGACTCTGTACTGGAGCAGAATGAGTGATCCTCGCCGTGAATAAACAGTGATTCTGTACAGTAAAACAGTGAGTGATCTTTAGCCTGAATAAACAGTGACTCTGTACAGTTATACAGTGAGTGATCCTTGGCCTGAATAAACAGTGACTCTGAACATTTACACAGTGTATGATCCTTACACTGAATAAGCAGTGACTCTGTACAGTTACACAGTGAGTGATTCTTACCCTGAATAAAGAATGACTCTGTACATTTACCCAGTGAGTGACCCTTACACTGAATAAACAGTGACTCGGAATAGTTACACTTTGAGTGAAACTTACTTTGAAGAAACAGGGACTCTGTACAGTTACACAGTGAGTGATCCTTACACTGGATAAACAGTGATTCTGTACAGTTACACAGTGAGTGATCCTTACACTGGATAAACAGTGATTCTGTACAGTTACACAGTGAGTGATCCTCGCCTGAATAAACAGTGATTCTGTACAGTTACACAGTGAGGGAACCTTACACTGAAAGAACAGTGACACTGTACAGTTATACAGTGAGTGATCCTTACCATGAATAAACAGTGACTCTGCACAGTTACACCGTGAGTGATCCTTACCCTGAATAACAAGTGACTCTGTACAGTTACAAAGTCATTTATCCTTACACTGAATAAACTGTGACTCTGTACAGGTGGTGAATGAGTGATCCTCACCCTGAAAAGCAGTGACTCAGTACAGTTACACAGTGAGTGATCCTTACCCTGAATAAAAATTGACTTTTTACAGTTACACAGTGAGTGCTCCTTACCCTGAATAAGCAGTGACTCAGTACAGTTACACAGTGAGTGATCCTTACCCTGAATAAAAATTGACTTTTTACAGTTACACAGTGAGTGATCCTTACCCTGAATAAAAATTGACTCTTTACAGTTACGCGGTGAGTGAAATTTACCCTGAATAAACAGTGACTCTGTACTGGAGCAGAATGAGTGAACCTCACCGTGAATAAACAGTGATTCTGTACTGTAACACAGTGAGTGATCCTTACCATGAATAAACAGTGACTCTGCACAGTTACACCGTGAGTGATCCTTACCCTGAATAACCAGTGACTCTGTACAGTTACACAGTGAGTGATCCTTACCCTGAATAACCAGTGACTCTGTACAGTTACACAGTGAGTGATCCTTACCCTGAATAACCAGTGACTCTGTACAGTTACACAGTGAGTGATCCTTACACTGAATAAAAATTGACTTTTTACAGTTACACAGTGAGTGATCCTTACCCTGAATAAAAATTGACTCTTTACAGTTACGCGGTGAGTGAAATTTACCCTGAATAAACAGTGACTCTGTACTGGAGCAGAATGAGTGAACCTCACCGTGAATAAACAGTGATTCTGTACTGTAACACAGTGAGTGATCCTTACCATGAATAAACAGTGACTCTGCACAGTTACACCGTGAGTGATCCTTACCCTGAATAACCAGTGACTCTGTACAGTTACACCGTGAGTGATCCTTACCCTGAATAACCAGTGACTCTGTACAGTTACACAGTGAGTGATCCTTACACTGAATAAACAGTGACTCTGTACAGTAACACAGTGAGTGATCCTTACCATGAATAAACAGTGACTCTGTACAGTTACACAGTGAGTGATCCTTACCCTGAATAAACAGTGACTCTGTACAGTTACACAGTGAGTGAATATTACCCTGAATAAGCAGTGACTCTGTACATTTACACAGTGAGAGATCCTTACCATGAATAAACAGTGACTCTGTACAGTTACACAGTGAGTGATCCTTACCCTGAATAACCAGTGAATCTGTACAGTTGCAAAGCCATTGATCCTTACACTGAATAAACTGTGACTCTGTACAGGTGGAGAATCAGTGATCCTCACCCTGAATAAACAGTGACTCTGTACAATTGCAGAGTGAGTGAAACTTACCCTGAATCAGTAGTGATTCTTAACAGTTACACAGTGAATGATCCTTACCCTGAATAAACAGTGACTCTGTACAATTGCAGAGTGAGTGAAACTTACCCTGAATCAGTAGTGATTCTTAACAGTTACACAGTGAGTGATCCTTACCCTGAATAAACAGTGACTCTGTACTGGTGCAGATTGAGTGATACTCACCCTGAATAAACAGTGACTCTTTACAGTTACACAGTGAGTGATCCTTACCCTGAATAAACAGTGACTCTGTACAGTTACACAGTGAGTGATCCTCACCCTGAATAACCAGTGACTCTGTACAGTTACACAGTGAGTGATCCTCACCCTGAATAACCAGTGACTCTGTACAGTTATGCAGAGAGTGATCCTTACCCTGAATAAAGAGTGACTCTGTACAGTTACAGTGAGTGTCAATTACTCTGAATAAACAGTGACTCGGTATATTTACACTTTGAGTGAACCTTACCCTGAAGAAACAGGGACTCTGTACAATTAAGCAGTGAGTGATCCTTACCCTGAATAACCAATGACTCTGTACAGTTACAAAGTCATTGATCCATACACTGAATAAAAAGAGACTCTGTACTGGTGAAGAATGAGTGATCCTCACCCTGAATAAACAGTTATTCTGTGCAGTTACACATTGAGCGACCCTTACCTTGAATAAATAGTGACTCTGTACAGTTACACAGTGAGTGATCCTTACCCTGAATAAACAGTGACTCTGTACAGTTTCACAGTGAGTGATCCTTACCCTGAATAACCAGTGACTCTGTACACTTACAAAGTCATTTATCCTTACACTGAATAAACTGTGACACCGTACAGGTGGTGAATGAGTGATCCCCACCCTGAATAAGCAGTGACTCAGTACAGTTACACAGTGAGTGATCCTTACCCTGAATAAAAATTGACTTTTTACAGTTACACAGTGAGTGCTCCTTACCCTGAATAAGCAGTGACTCAGTACAGTTACACAGTGAGTGATCCTTACCCTGAATAAAAATTGACTTTTTACAGTTACACAGTGAGTGATCATTACCCTGAATAAAAATTGACTCTTTACAGTTAGACAGTGAGTGAAACTTACCCTGAATAAACAGTGACTCTGTACTGGAGCAGAATGAGTGATCCTCGCCGTGAATAAACAGTGATTCTGTACAGTAAAACAGTGAGTGATCTTTAGCCTGAATAAACAGTGACTCTGTACAGTTATACAGTGAGTGATCCTTGGCCTGAATAAACAGTGACTCTGAACATTTACACAGTGTATGATCCTTACACTGAATAAGCAGTGACTCTGTACAGTTACACAGTGAGTGATTCTTACCCTGAATAAAGAATGACTCTGTACATTTACCCAGTGAGTGACCCTTACACTGAATAAACAGTGACTCGGAATAGTTACACTTTGAGTGAAACTTACTTTGAAGAAACAGGGACTCTGTACAGTTACACAGTGAGTGATCCTTACACTGGATAAACAGTGATTCTGTACAGTTACACAGTGAGTGATCCTTACACTGGATAAACAGTGATTCTGTACAGTTACACAGTGAGTGATCCTCGCCTGAATAAACAGTGATTCTGTACAGTTACACAGTGAGGGAACCTTACACTGAAAGAACAGTGACACTGTACAGTTATACAGTGAGTGATCCTTACCATGAATAAACAGTGACTCTGCACAGTTACACCGTGAGTGATCCTTACCCTGAATAACCAGTGACTCTGTACAGTTACACAGTGAGTGATCCTTACCCTGAATAACCAGTGACTCTGTACAGTTACAAAGTCATTGATCCTTACACTGAATAAACAGTGACTCTGTACAGGTGGACTAAGTGTGATCCTCACCCTGAATAAACAGAGACTCTGTACAGTTACACAGTGAGTGAATATTACCCTGAATAAGCAGTGACTCTGTACATTTACACAGTGAGAGATCCTTACCATGAATAAACAGTGACTCTGTACATTTACACAGTGAGTGATCCTTACCCTGAATAACCAGTGAATCTGTACAGTTGCAAAGCCATTGATCCTTACACTGAATAAACTGTGACTCTGTACAGGTGGAGAATCAGTGATCCTCACCCTGAATAAACAGTGACTCTGTACAATTGCAGAGTGAGTGAAACTTACCCTGAATCAGTAGTGATTCTTAACAGTTACACAGTGAATGATCCTTACCCTGAATAAACAGTGACTCTGTACTGGTGCAGATTGAGTGATATTCACCCTGAATAAACAGTGACTCTTTACAGTTACAGAGAGAGTGATCCTTACCCTGAATAAACAGTGACTCTGTACAGTTACAGAGAGAGTGATCCTTACCCTGAATAAACAGTGACTCTGTACAGTTACACAGTGAGTGATCCTCACCCTGAATAACCAGTGACTCTGTACAGTTATGCAGAGAGTGATCCTTACCCTGAATAAAGAGTGACTCTGTACAGTTACAGTGAGTGTCAATTACTCTGAATAAACAGTGACTCGGTATATTTACACTTTGAGTGAACCTTACCCTGAAGAAACAGGGACTCTGTACAATTAAGCAGTGAGTGATCCTTACCCTGAATAACCAATGACTCTGTACAGTTACAAAGTCATTGATCCATACACTGAATAAAAAGAGACTCTGTACTGGTGAAGAATGAGTGATCCTCATCCTGAATAAACAGTTATTCTGTGCAGTTACACATTGAGCGACCCTTACCTTGAATAAATAGTGACTCTGTACAGTTACACAGTGAGTGATCCTTACCCTGAATAAACAGTGACTCTGTACAGTTACACAGTGAGTGATCCTTACCCTGAATAAAAATTGACTTTTTACAGTTACACAGTGAGTGATCCTTACCCTGAATAACAAGTGACTCTGTACAGTTACAAAGTCATTTATCCTTACACTGAATAAACTGTGACTCTGTACAGGTGGTGAATGAGTGATCCTCACCCTGAAAAGCAGTGACTCAGTACAGTTACACAGTGAGTGATCCTTACCCTGAATAAAAATTGACTTTTTACAGTTACACAGTGAGTGCTCCTTACCCTGAATAAGCAGTGACTCAGTACAGTTACACAGTGAGTGATCCTTACCCTGAATAAAAATTGACTTTTTACAGTTACACAGTGAGTGATCCTTACCCTGAATAAAAATTGACTCTTTACAGTTACGCGGTGAGTGAAATTTACCCTGAATAAACAGTGACTCTGTACTGGAGCAGAATGAGTGAACCTCACCGTGAATAAACAGTGATTCTGTACAGTAACACAGTGAGTGATCCTTACCCTGAATAAACAGTGACTCAGTACTGGAGCTGAATGAGTGATCCTCACCGTGAATAAACAGTGATTCTGTACAGTAACACAGTGAGTGATCTTTAGCCTGAATAAACAGTGACTCTGTACAGTTATACAGTGAGTGATCCTTACCCTGAATAAACAGTGACTCTGAACATTTACACAGTGTATGATCCTTACACTGAATAAGCAGTGATTCTGTACAGTGACACAGTGAGTGATTCTTACCCTAAATAAAGAATGACTCTGTACATTTACCCAGTGAGTGACCCTTACACTGAATAAACAGTGACTCGGAATAGTTACACTTTGAGTGAAACTTACCCTGAAGAAACAGGGACTCTGTACAGTTACACAGTGATTGATCCTTACACTGGATAAACAGTGACTCTGTACTGGTGCAGAATGACTGATCCTCACCCTGAATAAACAGTGATTGTGTACAGTTACACAGTGAGTGATCCTTACCCTGAATAAACAGTGACTCTCTACAGTTACACAGTGAGTGATCCTTACCCTGAATAAACAGTGATTCTGCAGAGTTACACAGTGAGTGATCCTTACCCTGAATAACCAGTGACTCTGTACAGGTGGAGAAAGTGTGATCCTCACCATGAATAAACAGTGACTGTGTACAATTACACAGTGAGTGAATATTACCCTGAATTAGCAGTGACTCTGTACAGTTACACAGTGAGTGATCCTTGCCCTGAATAAAAAGTGACTCTGTACAGTTACACAGTGAGTGATCCTCACCCTGAATAACCAGTGACTCTGTACAGTTACAAAGTCATTGGTCCTTACACTGAATAAACAGTGACTCTGTACTGGAGCAGAATGAGTGATCCTCACCGTGAATAAACAGTGATTCTGTACAGTTACACAGTGAGTGATCCTTACCCTGAAAAAAGAGTGACTGTACAGTTACACAGTGAGTGACAATTACACTGAATAAACAGTGACTCGGTATAGTTACACTTTGAGTGAACCTTACCCTGAAGAAACAGGGCCTCTGTACAATTACACAGTGAGTGATCGTTACCGTGAATAAGCAGTGACTCTGTACAGTTACAAAGTCATTGATCCTTACACTGCATAAAAAGTGACTCTGTACTGGAGCAGAATGAGTGATCCTCATCCTGAATAAAGAGTGATTCTGTACAGTTACACAGTGAGTTGATCTTACCCTGAATAAAAAATGACTCTGTACAGTTACTAAATGAGTGATCCTTGCCCTGAATAAACAGTGAGCCTGTACAGTTTCACAGTGAGTGAACCTTACCTGAATAAACAGTGACTCTGTACAGTTACACAGTGAGTGATCCTTACCCTGAATAAACAGTGACTCTGTACAGTTACACAGTGAGCGACCCTTACCTTGAATAAATAGTGACTCTGTACAGTTACACAGTGAGTGATCCTTACCCTGAATAACCAGTGACTCTGTACAGTTACACAGTGAGTGATCCTTACCCTGAATAACCAGTGACTCAGTACAGTTTAACAGTGAGTGCTCCTTACCCAGAATAAGCAGTGAATGGGTACAGTTACACAGTGAGTGCTCCTTACCCTGAATAACCAGTGACTCAGTACAGTTTAACAGTGAGTGCTCCTTACCCAGAATAAGCAGTGAATGGGTACAGTTACACAGTGAGTGCTCCTTATCCTGAATAAGCAGTGACTCTGTACAGGTGGAGAAAGAGTGATCCTCACCATGAATAAACAGTGACTGTGTACAATTACACAGTGAGTGACCCTTACCCTGCTGAATAAACAGTGACTCTGTACAGTTACACAGTGAGTGATCCTTACCCTGAATAAACAGTGACTCTGTACAGTTACACAGTGAGTGATCCTTACCCTGAATAAACAGTGACTCTGTACAGTTAAACAGTGAGTGACACTTACCCTTAATAAACAGTGACTCTGTACAGTTACACAGTGAGCGACCCCTCCCCTGAATAAACAGTGACTGTGTACAGTCACACAGTGAGTGATCCTTACCCTGAATAAACAGTGACTGTACAGTTACACAGTGAATGATCCTTACCCTGAATAGACAGTGACTCTGTACAGTTACACAGTGAATGACACTTTCCCTCAATTAACAGTAATACTGTGCAGTCACACAGTGAGTGACCCTTAAACTGAATAAACAGTGACTCATTCCAGGTACACTGTGATTGACCCTTAAACTGCAGAATTAACAGTGACTATGTACAGTTACACAGTGAGTGATCCTTACCCTGAATAAACAGTGACACGGGACAGTTACACATTGCATGATACTTGCCCTGAATAAACAGTGACTCTGTACACGTGCAGAATGAGTGAACCTCTCTCTGAATAAACAGTGACTCTGTACAGTTACACAGTGAGTGATCTTTACCCTGAATAAATAGTGAGTCTATGCAGTCACACAGAGTGATCCTTACCCTTAATGAACAGTAACACTGTACAGTTACACAGTGAGTGATTCTTACCCTGAATAAAGAATGACTCTGTACAGTTACACAGTGAGTGATCCTTACACTGAATAACCAGTGACTCTGTACAGTTACACAGTGAGTGATCCTTACACTGAATAAACAGTGACTCTGTACAGTTACACAGTGAGAGATCCTTACCCTGAATAAACAGTGACTCTGTACAGTTACACAGTGAGTGATCCTTACCCTGAATAAACAGTGACTCTGTACAGTTACACAGTGAGTGATCCTTACACTGAATAACCAGTGACTCTGTACAGTTACACAGTGTGATCCTTACACTGAATAAACAGTGACTCTGTACAGTTACACAGTGAGTGATCCTTACACTGAATAAACAGTGACTCTGTACAGTTACACAGTGAGTGATCTTTACCCTGAATAAACAGTGACTCTGCACAGTTACACAGTGAGTGAGCTATACCCTGAATAAACAGTGACTCTGTACAGTTACACCGAGGGATCCTTAACCTGAATAAACAGTGACTCTGTACAGTTACACCGAGGGATCCTTACCCTGAATAAATAGTGACTCTGCACAGTTACACCGAGGGATCCTTAACCTCAATAAACTGACTCTGTACAGTTACAGTGAGTGATCTTTACCCTGAATAAACAGTGACACTGTACAGTTACACAGCGAGTGACCCTTAACCTGAATAAACAGTGACTCAGTCCAGTTACACGGTGATTGACCCTTAAACTGCTGAATAAACAGTACTATGTACAGTTACACAGTGCGTGAATCTAACCCTCAATAAGCCGTGACTCTGTTCAGTTACTAAATGAGTGACCCTTACCCTGAATAAGCAGTGACTGTGTACATTTACACAGTGAGTGCTCCTTACCCTGAATAAGCAGTGACTCTGTACAGTTACGCAGTGAGTGATCCTTACCCTGAATAAAAATTGACTCTGTACAGTTGCACAGTGAGTGATCCTTACCCTGAGTAAACAGTAACTCTGTACTGGTGCAGAATGTGTGATCCTCTCCCTGAATTAGCAGTGATTCTGTACAGTTACACAGTGAGTGAACCTTACACTGAATGAAGAGTGACGCTGAACAGTTCTACAGTGAGTGATCCTTACCCTGAATAGCAGAGACTCTGTACAGTTACACAGTGAATGATCCTTACCCTGAATAACCAGTGACTCTGTACAGTTACAAAGTCATTGATCCTTATCCTGAATAAACAGTGACTCTGTACAGGTGGTGAATGAGTGATCCTCACCCTGAAAACAGAGTGACTCTGTACAGTTACACAGTCAGTGAAACTTACCCTGTATAAACAGTGACTCTGCACAGATACTAAGTGAGTGCTCCTTACGCTGAATATGCAGTGACTCTGTACAGTTACACAGTGAGTGATCCTTATCCTGAATAAAAATTGACTCTGTACAGTAACACACTGAGTGACAATTAACATGAATAAACAGTGACTCTATATAGTTACACAGTGAGTGTACCTTACAGTGAATAAACATTGACTATATACAGTTACACAGTGAGTGATCCTTACCCTGAATAAACAGTGACTCTATGCAGTTACACATTGAGTGATCCTTACCCTGAATAAAGAGTGACTCGGAACAGTTACACATTGCGTGATACGTGCCCTGAATAAACAGTGACTCTGTACAGTTACATAGTGAGTGTTCCTTACCCTGCTGAATAAACAGTGACTCTGTACAGTTACACAGTGAGTGATCTTTACCCTGAATTAACAGTGACGCTGTACACGTGCAGAATGAGTGAACCTCTCTCTGAATAAACAGTGACTCTGTACAGATACACAGTGAGTGATCCTTACCCTGAATTAACAGTGACGCTGTACAGGTGCAGAATGAGTGAACCTCTCTCTGAATAAACAGTGAGTCTGTACAGTTACACAGTGAGTGACCCTTACTCTACTGAAAAAACAGTGAGTCTGTAGAGTTACTCAGTGAGTGATCCTTACCCTGAATAAACAGTGACTCTGTACAGTTACACAGTGAGTGATTCTTACCCTGAATAAACAGTGACACTGTACAGTTACGCAGTGAGTGAACATTACCCTGCTGGATAAACTGTGACTATGTACAGTTACACAGTGAGTGACGCTAACCCTGAATAAACAGTGACTCTGTACAGTTACACAGTGAGTGATCCTTACCCTGAATAAAAGGTGACTCTGCACAGTTACACAGTGAGTGATCTTTACCTTGAATAAACAGTGACTCTGTACAGTTACACAGTGTGTCATCCTTACCCTGAATAATCAGTGACTATGTACAGTTATACAATGAGTGATCCTTACCCTGAATTAATAGTGACTCTATGCAGTCACACAGTGAGTGATCATTACCCTAAATAAACAGTAATACTGTACAGTTACACAGCGAATGACCCTTAACCTGAATAAACAGTGACTCAGTCCAGTTACACGGTGATTGACCCTTAAACTGCTGAATAAACAGTGGCTGTGTACAGTTACACAATGAATGACCCATAGTCTGAATAAAGAGTGACTCTGTACTGTTACACTGCGAGCGATCCTTACACCCCTGAATAAACAGTGACACTGTACAGTTACGCAATGAGTGACCCTTACCTTGAATGAAAAGTGACTCTGTACAGGTGCAGAATGAGTGAACCTCTCTCTGAATAAACAGTGAGTCTGTACAGTTACATAGTGAGTGATCCTTACCCTGAATAAACAGTGACTCTGTATAGTTACACAGTGAGTGATCCTTACCCTGATTAAACAGTGACTCTGTACAGGTGCAGAATAAGTGAACCTCTCTCTGAATGAACAGTGACTCTGTAGAGTTACACAGTGAGTGACCCTAACCCTACTGAATAAACAGTGAGCCTGTACAGTTACTCAGTGAGTGATCCTTACCCTGAATAAACAGTGACTCTGTACAGTTACACAGTGAGTGATTCTTACACTGAATAAACATTGACTCTATACAGTTATTCAGTGAGTGATCCTTACACTGAATAAACAGTGATTCTGTACAGTTACTCAGTGAGTGATCTTCACCCTGAATAAACAGTGAATCTGTACAGTTACACAGTGAGTGATCGTTACCCTGAATAAACAGTGACTATGTACAGTTACATAGTGAGTGATACTTACCCTGAATAAACAGTGACTGTACAGTTACATAGTGAGTGACCCTTACCCTGAATAAACAGGGACTCTGAACAGTTACATAGTGAGTGATCCTTACCCTGAATAAATAGTGACTCTGTACAGTTACACAGTGAGTGATCCTTACCCTGAATAAACAGTGACTCTTTACAGTTACACAGTGAGTGATCGTTACCCTGAATAAACAGTGACTATGTACAGTTACATAGTGAGTGATACTTACCCTGAATAAACAGTGATTGTACAGTTACATAGTGAGTGACCCTTACCCTGAATAAACAGTGACTCTGTACAGTTACACAGTGAGTGACCCTTACCCTACTGAATAAACAGTGAACCTGTACAGTTACTCAGTGAGTGATCCTTACCCTGAATAAACAGTGACTCTGTACAGTTACACAGTGAGTGATTCTTACACTGAATAAACATTGACTCTATACAGTTATTCAGTGAGTGATCCTTACCCTGAATAAACAGTGAATCTGTACAGTTACACAGTGAGTGATCGTTACCCTGAATAAACAGTGACTATGTACAGTAACATAGTGAGTGATACTTACCCTGAATAAACAGTGACTGTACAGTTACATAGTGATTGACCCTTACCCTGAATAAACAGGGACTCTGAACAGTTACATAGTGTGTGATCCTTACCCTGAATAAACAGTGACTCTTTACAGTTACACAGTGAGTGATCGTTACCCTGAATAAACAGTGACTATGTACAGTTACATAGTGAGTGATCCTTACCCTGAATAAACAGTGACTGTACAGTTACATAGTGAGTGACCCTTACCCTGAATAAACAGTGACTCTGTACAGTTACACAGTGAGTGACCCTTACCCTACTGAATAAACATTGACTCTATACAGTTATTCAGTGAGTGATCCTTACCCTGAATAAACAGTGATTCTGTACAGTTACTCAGTGAGTGATCTTCACCCTGAATAAACAGTGAATCTGTACAGTTACACAGTGAGTGATCCTCACCCTGAATAAACAGTGACTCTGTACAGTTACACTGTGTGTGAACCTCACGCTGAATAAACAGTGACTCTATACAGTTACACATTAAGTGATCCTTACCCTGAATAAACAGTGACTCTTTACAGTTACACAGTTTATGATCCTTACCTTGAATATTCAGTGAATCTGCACAGTTACATAGTGAATGATATCTACCTTGAATAATGAGTGACTCAGTACAGTTACACGGTGAGTGATCCTTACCCTGAATAAACAGTGACTCTGTACAGTTACACAGTAAGTGATCCTCACCCAGAATAAACAGTGACTCTGTACAGTTACACAGTGAGTGATCCTTACCTTGAATAATCACTGACTCTGTACAGTTACACAGTGAGTGATCCTTACCCTGAATAAACAGTGACTCTGTACAGTTACACAGTGAGTGAACCTTACCCTGAATAAACAGTGACCCTGTACAGTTATACAGTGAGTGAACCTTACAGTGAATAAACATTGACTCTGTACAGTTACAAAGTGAATGATCCTTCCCCTGAATAAACAGTGAATCTGTACAGTTACACAGTGAGTGAAACTTACAGTGAATAAACATTGACTCTGTACAGTTACACAGTGAGTGAACCTTACAGTGAATAAACAGTGACTCTGTACAGTTACACAGTGAGTGATCTTTGTCTTGCTCAATAAATCGAGTCTCTGTACAGTTACACAGTGAGTGATCCTTACACTGAATAAACTGTGACTCTTTACAGATACACAGTGAGTGAACCTTACCCTGAATAAACAGTGAGTCTGTACAGTTACACAGTGAGTGATTGAAACCCTGAATAAAGAGTGAGTCTGTGCAGTTAAACAGTGAGGGACCCTTACTCTGAATAAAAAATTACTCTTACAGTTACACAGTGAGTGAACCCTTGCCTGAATAAACATTGAATCTGTACAGTTACACGGTGAGTGAACCACAACCTGAATAAACAGTGACTCTTTACAGTTACACAGTGAGTGATCCTTACCCTGAATAAACAGTGACTCTGTACAGTTAAACAGTGAGTGAACCTTACCCTTAATAAACAGTGACTCTGTACAGTTACATAGTGAATGATCCTTACCTTGAATAATGAGTGACTCAGTACAGTTACACAGTTTATGATCCTTACCCTGAATAATGAGTGACTCTGTACAGTTACATAGTGAATGATCCTTACCTTGAATAATGAGTGACTCAGTACAGTTACACAGTTTATGATCCTTACCTTGAATAAACAGTGACTCTGTACAGTTACACAGTGAGTGAAACTTACAGTGAATAAACATTGACTCTGTACAGTTACACAGTGAGTGAACCTTACCTTGAATAAACAGTGACTCTGTACAGTTACACAGTGAGTGATCATTATCTTGCTCAATAAATCGAGTCTATGTACAGTTACGCAGTGAGTGATCCTTACCCTGAATAAACAGTGACTCTTTACAGATACACAGTGAGTGAACCTTACCCTGAATAAACAGTGACTCTGTACAGTTACACAGTGAGTGATTGAAACCCTGAATAAAGAGTGAGTCTGTGCAGTTAAACAGAGAGGGACCCTTACTCTGAATAAAAAATGACTCTTACAGTTACACAGTGAGTGAACCCTTGCCTGAATAAACATTGAATCTGTACAGTTACACGGTGAGTGAACCACAACCTGAATAAACAGTGACTATTTACAGTTACACAGTGAGTGAACCTTACAGTGAATAAACATTGACTGTGTACAGTTACAAAGTGAATGATCCTTACCCTGAATAAACAGTGACTCTGTACAGTTACACAGTGAGTGATCCTTACACTGAATAAACATTGACTCTATACAGTTATTCAGTGAGTGATCCTTACACTGAATAAACAGTGATTCTGTACAGTTACTCAGTGAGTGATCTTCACCCTGAATAAACAGTGAATCTGTACAGTTACACAGTGAGTGATCGTTACCCTGAATAAACAGTGACTATGTACAGTTACATAGTGAGTGATACTTACCCTGAATAAACAGTGACTGTACAGTTACATAGTGAGTGACACTTACCCTGAATAAACAGGGACTCTGAACAGTTACATATTGAGTGATCCTTACCCTGAATAAATAGTGACTCTGTACAGTTACACAGTGAGTGATCCTTACCCTGAATAAACAGTGACTCTTTACAGTTACACAGTGAGTGATCGTTACCCTGAATAAACAGTGACTATGTACAGTTACATAGTGAGTGATACTTACCCTGAATAAACAGTGATTGTACAGTTACATAGTGAGTGACCCTTACCCTGAATAAACAGTGACTCTGTACAGTTACACAGTGAGTGACCCTTACCCTACTGAATAAACACTGAGCCTGTACAGTTACTCAGTGAGTGATCCTTACCCTGAATAAACAGTGGCTCTGTACAGTTACACAGTGAGTGATTCTTACACTGAATAAACATTGACTCTATACAGTTATTCAGTGAGTGATCCTTACCCTGAATAAACAGTGATTCTGTACAGTTACTCAGTGAGTGATCTTCACCCTGAATAAACAGTGAATCTGTACAGTTACACAGTGAGTGATCGTTACCCTGAATAAACAGTGACTATGTACAGTTACATAGTGAGTGATACTTACCCTGAATAAACAGTGACTGTACAGTTACATAGTGATTGACCCTTACCCTGAATAAACAGGGACTCTGAACAGTTACATAGTGTGTGATCCTTACCCTGAATAAACAGTGACTCTTTACAGTTACACAGTGAGTGATCGTTACCCTGAATAAACAGTGACTATGTACAGTTACATAGTGAGTGACCCTTACCCTGAATAAACAGTGACTCTGTACAGTTACATAGTGAGTGATACTTACCCTGAATAAACAGTGACTGTACAGTTACATAGTGAGTGACCCTTACCCTGAATAAACAGTGACTCTGTACAGTTACACAGTGAGTGACCCTTACCCTACTGAATAAACATTGTCTCTATACAGTTATTCAGTGAGTGATCCTTACCCTGAATAAACAGTGATTCTGTACAGTTACTCAGTGAGTGATCTTCACCCTGAATAAACAGTGAATCTGTACAGTTACACAGTGAGTGATCCTCACCCTGAATAAACAGTGACTCTGTACAGTTACACTGTGTGTGAACCTCACGCTGAATAAACAGTGACTCTATACAGTTACACATTAAGTGATCCTTACCCTGAATAAACATTGACTCTTTACAGTTACACAGTTTATGATCCTTACCTTGAATATTCAGTGAATCTGCACAGTTACATAGTGAATGATATCTACCTTGAATAATGAGTGACTCAGTACAGTTACACGGTGAGGAATCCTTACCCTGAATAAACAGTGACTCTGTACAGTTACACAGTAAGTGATCCTCTCCCAGAATAAACAGTGACTCTGTACAGTTACACAGTGAGTGATCCTTACCTTGAATAATCACTGACTCTGTACAGTTACACAGTGAGTGATCCTTACCCTGAATAAACAGTGACTCTGTACAGTTACACAGTGAGTGAACCTTACCCTGAATAAACAGTGACCCTGTACAGTTACACAGTGAGTGAACCTTACCCTGAATAAACAGTGACCCTGTACAGTTATACAGTGAGTGAACCTTACAGTGAATAAACATTGACTCTGTACAGTTACAAAGTGAATGATCCTTCCCCTGAATAAACAGTGAATCTGTACAGTTACACAGTGAGTGAAACTTACAGTGAATAAACATTGACTCTGTACAGTTACACAGTGAGTGAACCTTACAGTGAATAAACAGTGACTCTGTACAGTTACACAGTGAGTGATCTTTGTCTTGCTCAATAAATCGAGTCTCTGTACAGTTACACAGTGAGTGATCCTTACACTGAATAAACTGTGACTCTTTACAGATACACAGTGAGTGAACCTTACCCTGAATAAACAGTGAGTCTGTACAGTTACACAGTGAGTGATTGAAACCCTGAATAAAGAGTGAGTCTGTGCAGTTAAACAGTGAGGGACCCTTACTCTGAATAAAAAATGACTCTTACAGTTACACAGTGAGTGAACCCTTGCCTGAATAAACATTGAATCAGTACAGTTACACGGTGAGTGAACCACAACCTGAATAAACAGTGACTCTTTACAGTTACACAGTGAATGATCCTTACCCTGAATAAACAGTGACTCTGTACAGTTAAACAGTGAGTGAACCTTACCCTTAATAAACAGTGACTCTGTACAGTTACATAGTGAATGATCCTTACCTTGAATAATGAGTGACTCAGTACAGTTACACAGTTTATGATCCTTACCCTGAATAATGAGTGACTCTGTACAGTTACATAGTGAATGATCCTTACCTTGAATAATGAGTGACTTAGTACAGTTACACAGTTTATGATCCTTACCTTGAATAAACAGTGACTCTGTACAGTTACACAGTGAGTGAAACTTACAGTGAATAAACATTGACTCTGTACAGTTACACAGTGAGTGAACCTTACAGTGAATAAACAGTGACTCTGTACAGTTACACAGTGAGTGATCATTATCTTGCTCAATAAATCGAGTCTATGTACAGTTACGCAGTGAGTGATCCTTACCCTGAATAAACAGTGACTCTTTACAGATACACAGTGAGTGAACCTTACCCTGAATAAACAGTGACTCTGTACAGTTACACAGTGAGTGATTGAAACCCTGAATAAAGAGTGAGTCTGTGCAGTTAAACAGAGAGGGACCCTTACTCTGAATAAAAAATGACTCTTACAGTTACACAGTGAGTGAACCCTTGCCTGAATAAACATTGAATCTGTACAGTTACACGGTGAGTGAACCACAACCTGAATAAACAGTGACTATTTACAGTTACACAGTGAGTGAACCTTACAGTGAATAAACATTGACTGTGTACAGTTACAAAGTGAATGATCCTTACCCTGAATAAACAGTGACTCTGTACAGTTACACAGTGAGTGATCCTTACAGTGAATAAACATTGACTCTGTACAGTTACAAAGTGAATGATCCTTACCCTGAATAAACAGTGACTCTGTACAGTTACACAGTGAGTGATCCTTACAGTGAATAAACAGCGACTCTGTAGTTACGCAGTGAGTGATCCTTACACTGAATAAACAGTGACTCTTTACAGATACACAGTGAATGACCCTTACCCTGAATAAAAAGTGACTCTGTACAGTTACACAGTGAGTGATCCTTACAGTGAATAAACAGTGACTCTGTACAGATACACAGTGAGTGATCCTTACAGTGAATAAACAGTGACTCTGTACAGATACACTTTGAGTGAACCTTACCCTGAATAAACAGTGACCCTGTACAGTTACACAGTGAGTGAACCTTACCCTGAATAAACAGTGACCCTGTACAGTTATACAGTGAGTGAACCTTACAGTGAATAAACATTGACTCTGTACAGTTACAAAGTGAATGATCCTTCCCCTGAATAAACAGTGAATCTGTACAGTTACACAGTGAGTGAACCTTACAGTGAATAAACAGTGACTCTGTACAGTTACACAGTGAGTGATCTTTGTCTTGCTCAATAAATCGAGTTTCTGTACAGTTACGCAGTGAGTGATCCTTACACTGAATAAACTGTGACTCTTTACTGATACACAGTGAGTGAACCTTACCCTGAATAAACAGTGAGTCTGTACAGTTACACAGTGAGTGATTGAAACCCTGAATAAAGAGTGAGTCTGTGCAGTTAAACAGTGAGGGACCCTTACTCTGAATAAAAAATTACTCTTACAGTTACACAGTGAGTGAACCCTTGCCTGAATAAACATTGAATCAGTACAGTTACACGGTGAGTGAACCACAACCTGAATAAACAGTGACTCTTTACAGTTACACAGTGAGTGATCCTTACCCTGAATAAACAGTGACTCTGTACAGTTAAACAGTGAGTGAACCTTACCCTTAATAAACAGTGACTCTGTACAGTTACATAGTGAATGATCCTTACCTTGAATAATGAGTGACTCAGTACAGTTACACAGTTTATGATCCTTACCTTGAATAAACAGTGACTCTGTACAGTTACACAGTGAGTGAAACTTACAGTGAATAAACATTGACTCTGTACAGTTACACAGTGAGTGAACCTTACAGTGAATAAACAGTGACTCTGTACAGTTACACAGTGAGTGATCTTTATCTTGCTCAATAAATCGAGTCTATGTACAGTTACGCAGTGAGTGATCCTTACCCTGAATAAACAGTGACTCTTTACAGATACACAGTGAGTGAACCTTACCCTGAATAAACAGTGACTCTGTACAGTTACACAGTGAGTGATTGAAACCCTGAATAAAGAGTGAATCTGTGCAGTTAAACAGAGAGGGACCCTTACTCTGAATAAAAAATGACTCTTACAGTTACACAGTGAGTGAACCCTTGCCTGAATAAACATTGAATCTGTACAGTTACACGGTGAGTGAACCACAACCTGAATAAACAGTGACTATTTACAGTTACACAGTGAGTGAACCTTACAGTGAATAAACATTGACTGTGTACAGTTACAAAGTGAATGATCCTTACCCTGAATAAACAGTGACTCTGTACAGTTACACAGTGAGTGATCCTTACAGTGAATAAACATTGACTCTGTACAGTTACAAAGTGAATGATCCTTACCCTGAATAAACAGTGACTCTGTACAGTTACACAGTGAGTGATCCTTACAGTGAATAAACAGCGACTCTGTAGTTACGCAGTGAGTGATCCTTACACTGAATAAACAGTGACTCTTTACAGATACACAGTGAATGACCCTTACCCTGAATAAACAGTGACTCTGTACAGTTACACAGTGAGTGATCCTTACAGTGAATAAACAGTGACTCTGTACAGATACACAGTGAGTGATCTTTACCCTGAATAAACAGTGACTCTGTGCAGTTATATAGTGAGTGATCCTTACAGTGAATAAACAGTAACACTGTACAGTTACACAGTGAGTGATCCTTACCCTGAATAAACAGTGACTCTGTACAGTTACACAGTGAGTGATCCTTACCCTGAATAAACAGTGACTCTGTGCAGTTACACAGTGAGTGAAACTTACAGTGAATAAACAGTGACTCTGTATGGTTACACAGTGAGTGATCTTTATCTTGCTCAATAAATCGAGTCTCTGTACAGGTACGCAGTGAGTGATCCTGTCCCTGAATAAACAGTTACTCTTTACAGATACACAGTGAGTGACCCTTACCCTGAATAAACAGTGACTCTGTACAGTTACGCAGTGAGTGATCCTTTCAATGAATAAACAGTGACTTTTTACAGATACACAGTGGTGAACCCTACCCTGAATAAACATTGACTCTGAACAGTTACACGGTGAGTGAACCTCACCCTGAATAAACAGTGACTCTGTACAGTTACACAGTGAGTGATCCTTAACCTACTGAATAAACAGTGAGTCTGTACAGTTACAAAGTGAGTGATCGTTACCCTGAATAAACAGTGACTCTGTACAGTTACACAGTGAGTGATCTTTATCTGAATAAACAGTGACTCTGTACATTTACACAGTGAGTGATCCTTACCCTGAATAAACAGTGACTCTGTACAGTTACAGAGTAGGTGATCCTTACCCTGAATAAACAGTGATTCTGTACAGTTACGCAGTGAGTGATTCCTTACCCTGAATAAACAGTGCCTCTGTACAGTTACACAGTGAGTGATATTTACCCTGAATAACCAGTCATTGTACAGTTCAACAGTCAGTGAAACTTAACTTGAATTAGCAGAGACTCTGTACAGTTGCACATTAAGTGATCCTTACACTGAATGAAGAGTGACTCTGCACAGTTACACTGAGGGATCCTTACCCGCAATAGCAGTGACTCTGTACAGTTACTCTGTGATTGACGCTAACCCTGAATAAATAGTGACGCTGTACAATTACACCGTGAGTGATCCTTACCCTGAATCAACAGTGACTCTGTACAGTTACATTTTGAGTGGATCTTACCCTGAATAAACAATGACTCTGTAGACTTACACAGTGAGTGATCCTTACCCTGAATAAACAGTGACTCTATACACTTACACAGTGAGTGATCCTTACCCTGAATAAAAAGTGACTCTGTACATTTACACAGTGAGTGATCCTTACCCTGAATACACAGTGACTCTGTACAGTTACACAGTGAGTGATCCTTACCCGGACTAATCAGTGACTTTGTACAATTACACATTGAGTGACCCTTAACCTGCTAAATATACAGTGACTCTGTTGCAGTCGCACATTGAGTGATTCTTACTCTGAATAAACTGTGACTCGGAACAGTTACACATTGAGTATTCCTTGCCCCGAATAAACAGTGACTCTGTACAGTTACACAGTGAGTGTTCCTTACCCTGCTGAATAAACAGTGACTCTGTACGGTTACACAGTGAGTGATCCTTAACCTGAATAAACAGTGACTCTGTGCAGTTACACATTGACTGATGATTACACTGAATGAAGTGTGACTCTGCACAGTTACAAAGTGAGGGATCCTTACCCTCAATAAACAATGACTCTGGACAGTTACACAGTGATTGATCCTTACCCTGAATAAACATTGCCACTGTACAATTACACAATGATTGATTCTTACCCTGAATAAACAGTGACTCTATACAGTACACAGTGAGTGATCCTTATCCTCAATAAACAGTGACTCTGTACATTTACACAGTGATTGATCCTTACCTGAATTATCAGTGACTCTGTACAGTTGAACAGTGAGTGTTCCTTACCCTGAATTAATAGTGACTCTATGCAGTCACACAGTGAGTGATCCTTTCCCTAAGTAAACAGCAATACTGTACAGTCACACAGTGAGTGATCCTTACCCTAAATAAACAGTAATACTGCACAGTCACACAGTGAGTGACCCTTAACCTGAATAAACAGTGACTCAGTCCAGTTACACGGTGTTTTGACCCTTAAACTGCTGAATAAACAGTGACTGATTACAATTGCACAATGAATGACCCAAGTTCTGAGTTAACACCTACTCTGTACAGTTACACAGTGAGTGATCCTTACTCTGCTGAATAAACAGTGACTCTGTACAGTTACACAGTGAGTGATCCTTACTCTGCTGAATAAACTGTGACTCTGTACAGTTACACAGTGAGTGATCCTTACCATGAATAAACAGTGACTCTATACAGTTACACAGTGAGTGATCCTTACCCTGAATAAACAGTGACTCTGTACAGTTACACAGTGAGTGATCCTTACCCTGAATAACCAGTGACTCTGTACAGTTACACAGTGAGTGATCCTTACCCTGCTGAATAAACTGTGACTCTGTGCAGTTACACAATGACTGATGCTTAACCTGAATTATCAGTGACTCTGTACAGTTACACAATGAGTGATCCTTACCCTGAATAAACAGTGACTCTGTACAGTTACATATTGATTGATCCTTACACTGAATGAAGAGTGTCTCTGCACAGTTACACTGTGAGGGATCCTTACCCTCAATAAACAATGACTCTGTACAGTTACACAGTGATTGATTCTTACCCTGAATAAACAGTGCATCCGAACAGTACACAGTGAGTGATTCTTACACTGAACTAACAGTGACTCTGTACAATTACACAGTGAGTGATCATTACCCTGAACAAACAGTGACTCTGTACAGTTACACAGTGAATAATCCTTAGACTGAATAAACAGAGACACTGTACAGTTACACAGTGAGTGATTCTTATCCTCAATAAACAGTGACTCTGTACAGTTACACAGAGTGATCCTTACCCTGCTGAATAAACAGTGACTCTGTCCAGTTTCACAGTGAGTGATCCTTATCCTGCTGAATAAACAGTGACTCTGTACAGTTACACAATGACTGATCCTTAACCTGAATAAACAGTGACTCTATGCAGTTACACATTGAGTGATCCTTAACCTGAATAAACAGTGACTCGGAACGGTTACACAGTGAGTGATCCTTACATTGAATAAACAGTGACTCTGTACAGTCACACAGTGAGTGACCCTTAACCTGAATAAACAGTGACTCAGTCCAGTTACACGGTGTTTTGACCCTTAAACTGCTGAATAAACAGTGACTGATTACAATTGCACAATGAATGACCCAAGTTCTGAGTTAACACCTACTCTGTACAGTTACACAGTGAGTGATCCTTACCCTGAATAAACAGTGACTCTGTACAGTTACACAGTGAGGGATCCTTACCCTCAATAAACAATGACTCTGTACAGTTACACAGTGATTGATTCTTACCCTGAATAAACATTGCATCCGAACAGTACACAGTGAGTGATTCTTACACTGAATTAACAGTGACTCTGTACAATTACACAGTGAGTGATCTTTACCCTGAACAAACAGTGACTCTGTACAGTTACACAGTGAATAATCCTTAGACTGAATAAACAGAGACACGGTACAGTTACACAGTGAGTGATTCTTATCCTCAATAAACAGTGACTCTGTACAGTTACACAGTGAGTGATCCTTACAATGAATATTCAGTGACTCTGTACAGTTACTCAGTGAGTGATCCCTACCCTGAATATACAGTGACTCTGTACAGTTCCACAATGAATGATCCTTACCCTGAATAAACAGTGACTCTGTACAGTTACACAGTGAGGGATCCCTAACCTGAATATACAGTGACTCTGTACAGTTACACAATGAATGATCCTTACCCTGAATAAACAGTGACTCTGTACAGTTACACAGAGTGATCCTTACAATGAATATTCAGTGACTCTGTACAGTTACACAGTGAGTGATCCCTACCCTGAATATACAGTGACTCTGTACAGTTACACAGTGATTGATCCTTATCCTGAATAAACAGTGACTCTAAGTTACACAGTTATTGATCCTTATCCTGAATAAACAGTGACTCTGTACAGTTACACAGTGAGTGATCCTCACCCTGAATTAACAATGACTCTGTGCAGTCACACAGTGAATGATCCTTATCGTAAATAAACAGTAATACTGCACAGTCACACAGTGAGTGACCCTTAACCTGAATAAACAGTGACTCAGTCCATTTACACGGTGTTTGACCCTTAAACTGCTGAATAAACAGTGACTGATTACAGTTGCACAATGAATGACCCATATTCTGAATAAACACTGACACTGTCCAGTTACACAGTGAGTGATCCTTACCCTGCTGAATAAACGGTGACTCTGTCCAGTTTCACAGTGAGTGATCCTTACCCTGCTGAATAAACAGTGACTCTGTACAGTTACACAATGACTGATCCTTACCCTGAATTAACAGTGACTCTCTACAGTTATACAATGAGTGATCCTTACCCTGAATAAACAGTGACTCTGTGCAGTTACACATTGAGTGATCCTTACACTGAATGAAGTGTGACTCTGCACAGTTACACAGTGAGGGATCCTTACCCTCAATAAACAATGACTCTGCACAGTTACACAGTGATTGATCCTTACCCTGAATAAACAGTGCCACTGTACAATTACACAATGATTGATTCTTACCCTGAATAAACAGTGACTCTATAGAGTACACAGTGAGTGATCCTTACATTGAATAAACAGTGACTCTGTACAATTACACATTGAGTGACCCTTACCCTGCTAAATATACAGTGACTCTGTTGCAATTGCACATTGAGTGATTCTTACTCTGAATAAAATGTGACTCTGTACAGTTACACAGTGAGTGATCCTTACCTTGAATAAACAGTGACTCTGTACAGTTACACAGTGAGTGATCTTTACCCTGAATAAACAGTGACTCTGTACAGTTACATAGTGAGTGATTCTTACACTGAATAAACATTGACTCTATACAGTTATTCAGTGAGTGATCCTTACACTGAATAAACAGTGATTCTGTACAGTTACTCAGTGAGTGATCTTCACCCTGAATAAACAGTGAATCTGTACAGTTACACAGTGAGTGATCGTTACCCTGAATAAACAGTGACTATGTACAGTTACATAGTGAGTGATACTTACCCTGAATAAACAGTGACTGTACAGTTACATAGTGAGTGACCCTTACCCTGAATAAACAGGGACTCTGTACAGTTACACAGTGAGTGACCCTTACCCTACTGAATAAACAGTGAGCCTGTACAGTTACTCAGTGAGTGATCCTTACCCTGAATAAACAGTGACTCTGTACAGTTACACAGTGAGTGATTCTTACACTGAATAAACATTGACTCTATACAGTTATTCAGTGAGTGATCCTTACCCTGAATAAACAGTGATTCTGTACAGTTACTCAGTGAGTGATCTTCACCCTGAATAAACAGTGAATCTGTACAGTTACACAGTGAGTGATCGTTACCCTGAATAAACAGTGACTATGTACAGTTACATAGTGAGTGATACTTACCCTGAATAAACAGTGACTGTACAGTTACATAGTGATTGACCCTTACCCTGAATAAACAGGGACTCTGAACAGTTACATAGTGTGTGATCCTTACCCTGAATAAACAGTGACTCTTTACAGTTACACAGTGAGTGATCGTTACCCTGAATAAACAGTGACTATGTACAGTTACATAGTGAGTGATACTTACCCTGAATAAACAGTGACTGTACAGTTACATAGTGAGTGACCCTTACCCTGAATAAACAGTGACTCTGTACAGTTACATAGTGAGTGATACTTACCCTGAATAAACAGTGACTGTACAGTTACATAGTGAGTGACCCTTACCCTGAATAAACAGTGACTCTGTACAGTTACACAGTGAGTGACCCTTACCCTACTGAATAAACATTGACTCTATACAGTTATTCAGTGAGTGATCCTTACCCTGAATAAACAGTGATTCTGTACAGTTACTCAGTGAGTGATCTTCACCCTGAATAAACAGTGAATCTGTACAGTTACACAGTGAGTGATCCTCACCCTGAATAAACAGTGACTCTGTACAGTTACACTGTGTGTGAACCTCACGCTGAATAAACAGTGACTCTATACAGTTACACATTAAGTGATCCTTACCCTGAATAAACATTGACTCTTTACAGTTACACAGTTTATGATCCTTACCTTGAATATTCAGTGAATCTGCACAGTTACATAGTGAATGATATCTACCTTGAATAATGAGTGACTCAGTACAGTTACACGGTGAGTGATCCTTACCCTGAATAAACAGTGACTCTGTACAGTTACACAGTAAGTGATCCTCACCCAGAATAAACAGTGACTCTGTACAGTTACACAGTGAGTGATCCTTACCTTGAATAATCACTGACTCTGTACAGTTACACAGTGAGTGATCCTTACCCTGAATAAACAGTGACTCTGTACAGTTACACAGTGAGTGAACCTTACCCTGAATAAACAGTGACCCTGTACAGTTACACAGTGAGTGAACCTTACCCTGAATAAACAGTGACCCTGTACAGTTATACAGTGAGTGAACCTTACAGTGAATAAACATTGACTCTGTACAGTTACAAAGTGAATGATCCTTCCCCTGAATAAACAGTGAATCTGTACAGTTACACAGTGAGTGAAACTTACAGTGAAAAAAACATTGACTCTGTACAGTTACACAGTGAGTGAACCTTACAGTGAATAAACAGTGACTCTGTACAGTTACACAGTGAGTGATCTTTGTCTTGCTCAATAAATCGAGTCTCTGTACAGTTACACAGTGAGTGATCCTTACACTGAATAAACTGTGACTCTTTACAGATACACAGTGAGTGAACCTTACCCTGAATAAACAGTGAGTCTGTACAGTTACACAGTGAGTGATTGAAACCCTGAATAAAGAGTGAGTCTGTGCAGTTAAACAGTGAGGGACCCTTACTCTGAATAAAAAATTACTCTTACAGTTACACAGTGAGTGAACCCTTGCCTGAATAAACATTGAATCTGTACAGTTACACGGTGAGTGAACCACAACCTGAATAAACAGTGACTCTTTACAGTTACACAGTGAGTGATCCTTACCCTGAATAAACAGTGACTCTGTACAGTTAAACAGTGAGTGAACCTTACCCTTAATAAACAGTGACTCTGTACAGTTACATAGTGAATGATCCTTACCTTGAATAATGAGTGACTCAGTACAGTTACACAGTTTATGATCCTTACCCTGAATAATGAGTGACTCTGTACAGTTACATAGTGAATGATCCTTACCTTGAATAATGAGTGACTCAGTACAGTTACACAGTTTATGATCCTTACCTTGAATAAACAGTGACTCTGTACAGTTACACAGTGAGTGAAACTTACAGTGAATAAACATTGACTCTGTACAGTTACACAGTGAGTGATCATTATCTTGCTCAATAAATCGAGTCTATGTACAGTTACGCAGTGAGTGAACCTTACCCTGAATAAACAGTGACTCTGTACAGTTACACAGTGAGTGATTGAAACCCTGAATAAAGAGTGAGTCTGTGCAGTTAAACAGAGAGGGACCCTTACTCTGAATAAAAAATGACTCTTACAGTTACACAGTGAGTGAACCCTTGCCTGAATAAACATTCAATCTGTACAGTTACACGGTGAGTGAACCACAACCTGAATAAACAGTGACTATTTACAGTTACACAGTGAGTGAACCTTACAGTGAATAAACATTGACTGTGTACAGTTACAAAGTGAATGATCCTTACCCTGAATAAACAGTGACTCTGTACAGTTACACAGTGAGTGATCCTTACAGTGAATAAACATTGACTCTGTACAGTTACAAAGTGAATGATCCTTACCCTGAATAAACAGTGACTCTGTACAGTTACACAGTGAGTGATCCTTACAGTGAATAAACAGCGACTCTGTAGTTACGCAGTGAGTGATCCTTACACTGAATAAACAGTGACTCTTTACAGATACACAGTGAATGACCCTTACCCTGAATAAACAGTGACTCTGTACAGTTACACAGTGAGTGATCCTTACAGTGAATAAACAGTGACTCTGTACAGATACACAGTGAGTGAACCTTACCCTGAATAAACAGTGACCCTGTACAGTTACACAGTGAGTGAACCTTACCCTGAATAAACAGTGACCCTGTACAGTTATACAGTGAGTGAACCTTACAGTGAATAAACATTGACTCTGTACAGTTACAAAGTGAATGATCCTTCCCCTGAATAAACAGTGAATCTGTACAGTTACACAGTGAGTGAAACTTACAGTGAATAAACATTGACTCTGTACAGTTACACAGTGAGTGAACCTTACAGTGAATAAACAGTGACTCTGTACAGTTACACAGTGAGTGATCTTTGTCTTGCTCAATAAATCGAGTCTCTGTACAGTTACACAGTGAGTGATCCTTACACTGAATAAACTGTGACTCTTTACTGATACACAGTGAGTGAACCTTACCCTGAATAAACAGTGAGTCTGTACAGTTACACAGTGAGTGATTGAAACCCTGAATAAAGAGTGAGTCTGTGCAGTTAAACAGTGAGGGACCCTTACTCTGAATAAAAAATTACTCTTACAGTTACACAGTGAGTGAACCCTTGCCTGAATAAACATTGAATCTGTACAGTTACACGGTGAGTGAACCACAACCTGAATAAACAGTGACTCTTTACAGTTACACAGTGAGTGATCCTTACCCTGAATAAACAGTGACTCTGTACAGTTAAACAGTGAGTGAACCTTACCCTTAATAAACAGTGACTCTGTACAGTTACATAGTGAATGATCCTTACATTGAATAATGAGTGACTCAGTACAGTTACACAGTTTATGATCCTTACCCTGAATAATGAGTGACTCTGTACAGTTACATAGTGAATGATCCTTACCTTGAATAATGAGTGACTCTGTACAGTTACACAGTTTATGATCCTTACCTTGAATAAACAGTGACTCTGTACAGTTACACAGTGAGTGAAACTTACAGTGAATAAACATTGACTCTGTACAGTTACACAGTGAGTGAACCTTACAGTGAATAAACAGTGACTCTGTACAGTTACACAGTGAGTGATCTTTATCTTGCTCAATAAATCGAGTCTATGTACAGTTACGCAGTGAGTGATCCTTACCCTGAATAAACAGTGACTCTTTACAGATACACAGTGAGTGAACCTTACCCTGAATAAACAGTGACTCTGTACAGTTACACAGTGAGTGATTGAAACCCTGAATAAAGAGTGAGTCTGTGCAGTTAAACAGAGAGGGACCCTTACTCTGAATAAAAAATGACTCTTACAGTTACACAGTGAGTGAACCCTTGCCTGAATAAACATTGAATCTGTACAGTTACACGGTGAGTGAACCACAACCTGAATAAACAGTGACTCTCTACAGTTATACAATGAGTGATCCTTACCCTGAATAAACAGTGACTCTGTGCAGTTACACATTGACTGATGATTACACTGAATGAAGTGTGACTCTGCACAGTTACAAAGTGAGGGATCCTTACCCTCAATAAACAATGACTCTGGACAGTTACACAGTGATTGATCCTTACCCTGAATAAACATTGCCACTGTACAATTACACAATGATTGATTCTTACCCTGAATAAACAGTGACTCTATACAGTACACAGTGAGTGATCCTTATCCTCAATAAACAGTGACTCTGTACATTTACACAGTGATTGATCCTTACCTGAATTATCAGTGACTCTGTACAGTTGAACAGTGAGTGTTCCTTACCCTGAATTAATAGTGACTCTATGCAGTCACACAGTGAGTGATCCTTTCCCTAAGTAAACAGCAATACTGTACAGTCACACAGTGAGTGATCCTTACCCTAAATAAACAGTAATACTGCACAGTCACACAGTGAGTGACCCTTAACCTGAATAAACAGTGACTCAGTCCAGTTACACGGTGTTTTGACCCTTAAACTGCTGAATAAACAGTGACTGATTACAATTGCACAATGAATGACCCAAGTTCTGAGTTAACACCTACTCTGTACAGTTACACAGTGAGTGATCCTTACTCTGCTGAATAAACAGTGACTCTGTACAGTTACACAGTGAGTGATCCTTACTCTGCTGAATAAACTGTGACTCTGTACAGTTACACAGTGAGTGATCCTTACCATGAATAAACAGTGACTCTATACAGTTACACAGTGAGTGATCCTTACCCTGAATAAACAGTGACTCTGTACAGTTACACAGTGAGTGATCCTTACCCTGAATAACCAGTGACTCTGTACAGTTACACAGTGAGTGATCCTTACCCTGCTGAATAAACTGTGACTCTGTGCAGTTACACAATGACTGATGCTTAACCTGAATTATCAGTGACTCTGTACAGTTACACAATGAGTGATCCTTACCCTGAATAAACAGTGACTCTGTACAGTTACATATTGATTGATCCTTACACTGAATGAAGAGTGTCTCTGCACAGTTACACTGTGAGGGATCCTTACCCTCAATAAACAATGACTCTGTACAGTTACACAGTGATTGATTCTTACCCTGAATAAACAGTGCATCCGAACAGTACACAGTGAGTGATTCTTACACTGAACTAACAGTGACTCTGTACAATTACACAGTGAGTGATCATTACCCTGAACAAACAGTGACTCTGTACAGTTACACAGTGAATAATCCTTAGACTGAATAAACAGAGACACTGTACAGTTACACAGTGAGTGATTCTTATCCTCAATAAACAGTGACTCTGTACAGTTACACAGAGTGATCCTTACCCTGCTGAATAAACAGTGACTCTGTCCAGTTTCACAGTGAGTGATCCTTATCCTGCTGAATAAACAGTGACTCTGTACAGTTACACAATGACTGATCCTTAACCTGAATAAACAGTGACTCTATGCAGTTACACATTGAGTGATCCTTAACCTGAATAAACAGTGACTCGGAACGGTTACACAGTGAGTGATCCTTACATTGAATAAACAGTGACTCTGTACAGTCACACAGTGAGTGACCCTTAACCTGAATAAACAGTGACTCAGTCCAGTTACACGGTGTTTTGACCCTTAAACTGCTGAATAAACAGTGACTGATTACAATTGCACAATGAATGACCCAAGTTCTGAGTTAACACCTACTCTGTACAGTTACACAGTGAGTGATCCTTACCCTGAATAAACAGTGACTCTGTACAGTTACACAGTGAGGGATCCTTACCCTCAATAAACAATGACTCTGTACAGTTACACAGTGATTGATTCTTACCCTGAATAAACATTGCATCCGAACAGTACACAGTGAGTGATTCTTACACTGAATTAACAGTGACTCTGTACAATTACACAGTGAGTGATCTTTACCCTGAACAAACAGTGACTCTGTACAGTTACACAGTGAATAATCCTTAGACTGAATAAACAGAGACACGGTACAGTTACACAGTGAGTGATTCTTATCCTCAATAAACAGTGACTCTGTACAGTTACACAGTGAGTGATCCTTACAATGAATATTCAGTGACTCTGTACAGTTACTCAGTGAGTGATCCCTACCCTGAATATACAGTGACTCTGTACAGTTCCACAATGAATGATCCTTACCCTGAATAAACAGTGACTCTGTACAGTTACACAGTGAGGGATCCCTAACCTGAATATACAGTGACTCTGTACAGTTGCACAATGAATGATCCTTACCCTGAATAAACAGTGACTCTGTACAGTTACACAGAGTGATCCTTACAATGAATATTCAGTGACTCTGTACAGTTACACAGTGAGTGATCCCTACCCTGAATATACAGTGACTCTGTACAGTTACACAGTGATTGATCCTTATCCTGAATAAACAGTGACTCTAAGTTACACAGTTATTGATCCTTATCCTGAATAAACAGTGACTCTGTACAGTTACACAGTGAGTGATCCTCACCCTGAATTAACAATGACTCTGTGCAGTCACACAGTGAATGATCCTTATCGTAAATAAACAGTAATACTGCACAGTCACACAGTGAGTGACCCTTAACCTGAATAAACAGTGACTCAGTCCATTTACACGGTGTTTGACCCTTAAACTGCTGAATAAACAGTGACTGATTACAGTTGCACAATGAATGACCCATATTCTGAATAAACACTGACACTGTCCAGTTACACAGTGAGTGATCCTTACCCTGCTGAATAAACGGTGACTCTGTCCAGTTTCACAGTGAGTGATCCTTACCCTGCTGAATAAACAGTGACTCTGTACAGTTACACAATGACTGATCCTTACCCTGAATTAACAGTGACTCTCTACAGTTATACAATGAGTGATCCTTACCCTGAATAAACAGTGACTCTGTGCAGTTACACATTGAGTGATCCTTACACTGAATGAAGTGTGACTCTGCACAGTTACACAGTGAGGGATCCTTACCCTCAATAAACAATGACTCTGCACAGTTACACAGTGATTGATCCTTACCCTGAATAAACAGTGCCACTGTACAATTACACAATGATTGATTCTTACCCTGAATAAACAGTGACTCTATACAGTACACAGTGAGTGATCCTTACATTGAATAAACAGTGACTCTGTACAATTACACATTGAGTGACCCTTACCCTGCTAAATATACAGTGACTCTGTTGCAATTGCACATTGAGTGATTCTTACTCTGAATAAAATGTGACTCTGTACAGTTACACAGTGAGTGATCCTTACCTTGAATAAACAGTGACTCTGTACAGTTACACAGTGAGTGATCTTTACCCTGAATAAACAGTGACTCTGTACAGTTACACAGTGAGTGATTCTTACACTGAATAAACATTGACTCTATACAGTTATTCAGTGAGTGATCCTTACACTGAATAAACAGTGATTCTGTACAGTTACTCAGTGAGTGATCTTCACCCTGAATAAACAGTGAATCTGTACAGTTACACAGTGAGTGATCGTTACCCTGAATAAACAGTGACTATGTACAGTTACATAGTGAGTGATACTTACCCTGAATAAACAGTGACTGTACAGTTACATAGTGAGTGACCCTTACCCTGAATAAACAGGGACTCTGAACAGTTACATAGTGAGTGATCCTTACCCTGAATAAATAGTGACTCTGTACAGTTACACAGTGAGTGATCCTTACCCTGAATAAACAGTGACTCTTTACAGTTACACAGTGAGTGATCGTTACCCTGAATAAACAGTGACTATGTACAGTTACATAGTGAGTGATACTTACCCTGAATAAACAGTGATTGTACAGTTACATAGTGAGTGACCCTTACCCTGAATAAACAGTGACTCTGCACAGTTACACAGTGAGTGACCCTTACCCTACTGAATAAACAGTGAGCCTGTACAGTTACTCAGTGAGTGATCCTTACCCTGAATAAACAGTGACTCTGTACAGTTACACAGTGAGTGATTCTTACACTGAATAAACATTGACTCTATACAGTTATTCAGTGAGTGATCCTTACCCTGAATAAACAGCGATTCTGTACAGTTACTCAGTGAGTGATCTTCACCCGGAATAAATAGTGAATCTGTACAGTTACACAGTGAGTGATCGTTACCCTGAATAAACAGTGACTCTGTACAGTTACATAGTGAGTGATACTTACCCTGAATAAACAGTGACTGTACAGTTACATAGTGAGTGACCCTTACCCTACTGAATAAACATTGACTCTATACAGTTATTCAGTGAGTGATCCTTACCCTGAATAAACAGTGATTCTGTACAGTTACTCAGTGAGTGATCTTCACCCTGAATAAACAGTGAATCTGTACAGTTACACAGTGAGTGATCCTCACCCTGAATAAACAGTGACTCTGTACAGTTACACTGTGTGTGAACCTCACGCTGAATAAACAGTGACTCTATACAGTTACACATTAAGTGATCCTTACCCTGAATAAACAGTGACTCTTTACAGTTACACAGTTTATGATCCTTACCTTGAATATTCAGTGAATCTGCACAGTTACATAGTGAATGATATCTACCTTGAATAATGAGTGACTCAGTACAGTTACACGGTGAGTGATCCTTACCCTGAATAAACAGTGACTCTGTACAGTTACACAGTAAGTGATCCTCACCCAGAATAAACAGTGACTCTGTACAGTTACACAGTGAGTGATCCTTACCTTGAATAATCACTGACTCTGTACAGTTACACAGTGAGTGATCCTTACCCTGAATAAACAGTGACTCTGTACAGTTACACAGTGAGTGAACCTTACCCTGAATAAACAGTGACCCTGTACAGTTACACAGTGAGTGAACCTTACCCTGAATAAACAGTGACCCTGTACAGTTATACAGTGAGTGAAGCTTACAGTGAATAAACATTGACTCTGTACAGTTACAAAGTGAATGATCCTTCCCCTGAATAAACAGTGAATCTGTACAGTTACACAGTGAGTGAAACTTACAGTGAATAAACATTGACTCTGTACAGTTACACAGTGAGTGAACTTTACAGTGAATAAACAGTGACTCTGTACAGTTACACAGTGAGTGATCTTTGTCTTGCTCAATAAATCGAGTCTCTGTACAGTTACACAGTGAGTGATCCTTACACTGAATAAACTGTGACTCTTTACAGATACACAGTGAGTGAACCTTACAGTGAATAAACAGTGAGTCTGTACAGTTACACAGTGAGTGATTGAAACCCTGAATAAAGAGTGAGTCTGTGCAGTTAAACAGTGAGGGACCCTTACTCTGAATAAAAAATTACTCTTACAGTTACACAGTGAGTGAACCCTTGCCTGAATAAACATTGAATCTGTACAGTTACACGTTGAGTGAACCACAACCTGAATAAACAGTGACTCTTTACAGTTACACAGTGAGTGATCCTTACCCTGAATAAACAGTGACTCTGTACAGTTAAACAGTGAGTGAACCTTACCCTTAATAAACAGTGTCTCTGTACAGTTACATAGTGAATGATCCTTACCTTGAATAATGAGTGACTCAGTACAGTTACACAGTTTATGATCCTTACCCTGAATAATGAGTGACTCTGTACAGTTACATAGTGAATGATCCTTACCTTGAATAATGAGTGACTCAGTACAGTTACACAGTTTATGATCCTTACCTTGAATAAACAGTGACTCTGTACAGTTACACAGTGAGTGAAACTTACAGTGAATAAACATTGACTCTGTACAGTTACACAGTGAGTGAACCTTACAGTGAATAAACAGTGACTCTGTACAATTACACAGTGAGTGATCTTTATCTTGCTCAATAAATCGAGTCTATGTACAGTTACACAGTGAGTGATCCTTACCCTGAATAAACAGTGACTCTTTACAGATACACAGTGAGTGAAACTTACAGTGAATAAACATTGACTCTGTACAGTTACACAGTGAGTGAACCTTACAGTGAATAAACAGTGACTCTGTACAGTTACACAGTGAGTGATCATTATCTTGCTCAATAAATCGAGTCTATGTACAGTTACGCAGTGAGTGATCCTTACCCTGAATAAACAGTGACTCTTTACAGATACACAGTGAGTGAACCTTACCCTGAATAAACAGTGACTCTGTACAGTTACACAGTGAGTGATTGAAACCCTGAATAAAGAGTGAATCTGTGCAGTTAAACAGAGAGGGACCCTTACTCTGAATAAAAATGACTCTTACAGTTACACAGTGAGTGAACCCTTGCCTGAATAAACATTGAATCTGTACAGTTACACGGTGAGTGAACCACAACCTGAATAAACAGTGACTATTTACAGTTACACAGTGAGTGAACCTTACAGTGAATAAACATTGACTGTGTACAGTTACAAAGTGAATGATCCTTACCCTGAATAAACAGTGACTCTGTACAGTTACACAGTGAGTGATCCTTACAGTGAATAAACATTGACTCTGTACAGTTACAAAGTGAATGATCCTTACCCTGAATAAACAGTGACTCTGTACAGTTACACAGTGAGTGATCCTTACAGTGAATAAACAGCTACTCTGTAGTTACGCAGTGAGTGATCCTTACACTGAATAAACAGTGACTCTTTACAGATACACAGTGAATGACCCTTACCCTGAATAAACAGTGACTCTGTACATTTACACAGTGAGTGATCCTTACAGTGAATAAACAGTGACTCTGTACAGATACACAGTGAGTGAACCTTACCCTGAATAAACAGTGACCCTGTACAGTTACACAGTGAGTGAACCTTACCCTGAATAAACAGTTACCCTGTACAGTTATACAGTGAGTGAACCTTACAGTGAATAAACATTGACTCTGTACAGTTACAAAGTGAATGATCCTTCCCCTGAATAAACAGTGAATCTGTACAGTTACACAGTGAGTGAAACTTACAGTGAATAAACATTGACTCTGTACAGTTACACAGTGAGTGAACCTTACAGTGAATAAACAGTGACTCTGTACAGTTACACAGTGAGTGATCTTTGTCTTGCTCAATAAATCGAGTCTCTGTACAGTTACGCAGTGAGTGATCCTTACACTGAATAAACTGTGACTCTTTACTGATACACAGTGAGTGAACCTTACCCTGAATAAACAGTGAGTCTGTACAGTTACACAGTGAGTGATTGAAACCCTGAATAAAGAGTGAGTCTGTGCAGTTAAACAGTGAGGGACCCTTACTCTGAATAAAAAATTACTCTTACAGTTACACAGTGAGTGAACCCTTGCCTGAATAAACATTGAATCTGTACAGTTACACGGTGAGTGAACCACAACCTGAATAAACAGTGACTCTTTACAGTTACACAGTGAGTGATCCTTACCCTGAATAAACAGTGACTCTGTACAGTTAAACAGTGAGTGAACCTTACCCTTAATAAACAGTGACTCTGTACAGTTACATAGTGAATGATCCTTACCTTGAATAATGAGTGACTCAGTACAGTTACACAGTTTATGATCCTTACCCTGAATAATGAGTGACTCTGTACAGTTACATAGTGAATGATCCTTACCTTGAATAATGAGTGACTCAGTACAGTTATACAGTTTATGATCCTTACCTTGAATAAACAGTGACTCTGTACAGTTACACAGTGAGTGAAACTTACAGTGAATAAACATTGACTCTGTACAGTTACACAGTGAGTGAACCTTACAGTGAATAAACAGTGACTCTGTACAATTACACAGTGAGTGATCTTTATCTTGCTCAATAAATCGAGTCTATGTACAGTTACGCAGTGAGTGATCCTTACCCTGAATAAACAGTGACTCTTTACAGATACACAGTGAGTGAACCTTACCCTGAATAAACAGTGACTCTGTACAGTTACACAGTGAGTGATTGAAACCCTGAATAAAGAGTGAGTCTGTGCAGTTAAACAGAGAGGGACCCTTACTCTGAATAAAAAATGACTCTTACAGTTACACAGTGAGTGAACCCTTGCCTGAATAAACATTGAATCTGTACAGTTACACGGTGAGTGAACCACAACCTGAATAAACAGTGACTATTTACAGTTACACAGTGTGTGAACCTTACAGTGAATAAACATTGACTGTGTACAGTTACAAAGTGAATGATCCTTACCCTGAATAAACAGTGACTCTGTACAGTTACACAGTGAGTGATCCTTACAGTGAATAAACATTGACTCTGTACAGTTACAAAGTGAATGATCCTTACCCTGAATAAACAGTGACTCTGTACAGTTACACAGTGAGTGATCCTTACAGTGAATAAACAGCGACTCTGTAGTTACGCAGTGAGTGATCCTTACACTGAATAATTTGACTCTTTACAGATACACAGTGAATGACCCTTACCCTGAATAAACAGTGACTCTGTACAGTTACACAGTGAGTGATCCTTACAGTGAATAAACAGTGACTCTGTACAGATACACAGTGAGTGATCTTTACCCTGAATAAACAGTGACTCTGTGCAGTTATATAGTGAGTGATCCTTACAGTGAATAAACAGTAACACTGTACAGTTACACAGTGAGTGATCCTTACCCTGAATAAACAGTGACTCTGTACAGTTACACAGTGAGTGATCCTTACCCTGAATAAACAGTGACTCTGTACAGTTACACAGTGAGTGAAACTTACAGTGAATAAACAGTGACTCTGTATGGTTACACAGTGAGTGATCTTTATCTTGCTCAATAAATCGAGTCTCTGTACAGGTACGCAGTGAGTGATCCTGTCCCTGAATAAACAGTTACTCTTTACAGATACACAGTGAGTGACCCTTACCCTGAATAAACAGTGACTCTGTACAGTTACGCAGTGAGTGATCCTTTCAATGAATAAACAGTGACTTTTTACAGATACACAGTGGTGAACCCTACCCTGAATAAACATTGACTCTGAACAGTTACACGGTGAGTGAACCTCACCCTGAATAAACAGTGACTCTGTACAGTTACACAGTGAGTGATCCTTAACCTACTGAATAAACAGTGAGTCTGTACAGTTACAAAGTGAGTGATCGTTACCCTGAATAAACAGTGACTCTGTACAGTTACACAGTGAGTGATCTTTATCTGAATAAACAGTGACTCTGTACATTTACACAGTGAGTGATCCTTACCCTGAATAAACAGTGACTCTGTACAGTTACAGAGTAGGTGATCCTTACCCTGAATAAACAGTGATTCTGTACAGTTACGCAGTGAGTGATTCCTTACCCTGAATAAACAGTGCCTCTGTAAAGTTACACAGTGAGTGATATTTACCCTGAATGACCAGTCATTGTACAGTTCAACAGTCAGTGAAACTTAACCTGAATTAGCAGAGACTCTGTACAGTTGCACATTAAGTGATCCTTACACTGAATGAAGAGTGACTCTGCACAGTTACACTGAGGGATCCTTACCCGCAATAGCAGTGACTCTGTACAGTTACACTGTGATTGACGCTAACCCTGAATAAATAGTGACGCTGTACAATTACACCGTGAGTGATCCTTACCCTGAATCAACAGTGACTCTGTACAGTTACATTTTGAGTGGATCTTACCCTGAATAAACAATGACTCTGTAGACTTACACAGTGAGTGATCCTTACCCTGAATAAACAGTGACTCTATACACTTACAAAGTTAGTGATCCTTACACTGAATAAACAGTGACTCTGTACATTTACACAGTGATTGATCCTTACCCTGAATACACAGTGACTCTGTACAGTTACACAGTGTGTCATCCTTACCCGGACTAATCAGTGACTCTGTACAATTACACATTGAGTGACCCTTAACCTGCTAAATATACAGTGACTCTGTTGCAGTCGCACATTGAGTGATTCTTACTCTGAATAAACAGTGACTCTGTACAGTTACACAGTGAGTGATCATTACCCTGAATAAACAGTGACTCTATGCAGTTACACATTGAGTGATCCTTAACCTGAATAAACAGTGACTCGGAACAGTTACACATTGAGTATTCCTTGCCCCGAATAAACAGTGACTCTGTACAGTTACACATTGAGTATTCCTTGCCCCGAATAAACAGTGACTCTGTACAGTTACACAGTGAGTGATCGTTACCCTGAATAAACAGTGACTCTCTACAGTTACACAGTGAGTGTTCCTTACCCTGCTGAATAAACAGTGACTCTCTACAGTTATACAATGAGTGATCCTTAACCTGAATAAACAGTGACTCTCTACAGTTATACAATGAGTGATCCTTAACCTGAATAAACAGTGACTCTCTACAGTTATACAATGAGTGATCCTTACCCTGAATAAACAGTGACTCTGTGCAGTTACACATTGACTGATGATTACACTGAATGAAGTGTGACTCTGCACAGTTACAAAGTGAGGGATCCTTACCCTCAATAAACAATGACTCTGGACAGTTACACAGTGATTGATCCTTACCCTGAATAAACATTGCCACTGTACAATTACACAATGATTGATTCTTACCCTGAATAAACAGTGACTCTATACAGTACACAGTGAGTGATCCTTATCCTCAATAAACAGTGACTCTGTACATTTACACAGTGATTGATCCTTACCTGAATTATCAGTGACTCTGTACAGTTGAACAGTGAGTGTTCCTTACCCTGAATTAATAGTGACTCTATGCAGTCACACAGTGAGTGATCCTTTCCCTAAGTAAACAGCAATACTGTACAGTCACACAGTGAGTGATCCTTACCCTAAATAAACAGTAATACTGCACAGTCACACAGTGAGTGACCCTTAACCTGAATAAACAGTGACTCAGTCCAGTTACACGGTGTTTTGACCCTTAAACTGCTGAATAAACAGTGACTGATTACAATTGCACAATGAATGACCCAAGTTCTGAGTTAACACCTACTCTGTACAGTTACACAGTGAGTGATCCTTACTCTGCTGAATAAACAGTGACTCTGTACAGTTACACAGTGAGTGATCCTTACTCTGCTGAATAAACTGTGACTCTGTACAGTTACACAGTGAGTGATCCTTACCATGAATAAACAGTGACTCTATACAGTTACACAGTGAGTGATCCTTACCCTGAATAAACAGTGACTCTGTACAGTTACACAGTGAGTGATCCTTACCCTGAATAACCAGTGACTCTGTACAGTTACACAGTGAGTGATCCTTACCCTGCTGAATAAACTGTGACTCTGTGCAGTTACACAATGACTGATGCTTAACCTGAATTATCAGTGACTCTGTACAGTTACACAATGAGTGATCCTTACCCTGAATAAACAGTGACTCTGTACAGTTACATATTGATTGATCCTTACACTGAATGAAGAGTGTCTCTGCACAGTTACACTGTGAGGGATCCTTACCCTCAATAAACAATGACTCTGTACAGTTACACAGTGATTGATTCTTACCCTGAATAAACAGTGCATCCGAACAGTACACAGTGAGTGATTCTTACACTGAACTAACAGTGACTCTGTACAATTACACAGTGAGTGATCATTACCCTGAACAAACAGTGACTCTGTACAGTTACACAGTGAATAATCCTTAGACTGAATAAACAGAGACACTGTACAGTTACACAGTGAGTGATTCTTATCCTCAATAAACAGTGACTCTGTACAGTTACACAGAGTGATCCTTACCCTGCTGAATAAACAGTGACTCTGTCCAGTTTCACAGTGAGTGATCCTTATCCTGCTGAATAAACAGTGACTCTGTACAGTTACACAATGACTGATCCTTAACCTGAATAAACAGTGACTCTATGCAGTTACACATTGAGTGATCCTTAACCTGAATAAACAGTGACTCGGAACGGTTACACAGTGAGTGATCCTTACATAGAATAAACAGTGACTCTGTACAGTCACACAGTGAGTGACCCTTAACCTGAATAAACAGTGACTCAGTCCAGTTACACGGTGTTTTGACCCTTAAACTGCTGAATAAACAGTGACTGATTACAATTGCACAATGAATGACCCAAGTTCTGAGTTAACACCTACTCTGTACAGTTACACAGTGAGTGATCCTTACCCTGAATAAACAGTGACTCTGTACAGTTACACAGTGAGGGATCCTTACCCTCAATAAACAATGACTCTGTACAGTTACACAGTGATTGATTCTTACCCTGAATAAACATTGCATCCGAACAGTATACAGTGAGTGATTCTTACACTGAATTAACAGTGACTCTGTACAATTACACAGTGAGTGATCTTTACCCTGAACAAACAGTGACTCTGTACAGTTACACAGTGAATAATCCTTAGACTGAATAAACAGAGACACTGTACAGTTACACAGTGAGTGATTCTTATCCTCAATAAACAGTGACTCTGTACAGTTACACAGTGAGTGATCCTTACAATGAATATTCAGTGACTCTGTACAGTTACTCAGTGAGTGATCCCTACCCTGAATATACAGTGACTCTGTACAGTTCCACAATGAATGATCCTTACCCTGAATAAACAGTGACTCTGTACAGTTACACAGTGAGGGATCCCTACCCTGAATATACAGTGACTCTGTACAGTTACACAATGATTGATCCTTATCCTGAATAAACAGTGACTCTAAGTTACACAGTTATTGATCCTTATCCTGAATAAACAGTGACTCTGTACAGTTACACAGTGAGTGATCCTCACCCTGAATTAACAATGACTCTGTGCAGTCACACAGTGAATGATCCTTATCGTAAATAAACAGTAATACTGCACAGTCACACAGTGAGTGACCCTTAACCTGAATAAACAGTGACTCAGTCCATTTACACGGTGTTTGACCCTTAAACTGCTGAATAAACAGTGACTGATTACAGTTGCACAATGAATGACCCATATTCTGAATAAACACTGACACTGTCCAGTTACACAGTGAGTGATCCTTACCCTGCTGAATAAACGGTGACTCTGTCCAGTTTCACAGTGAGTGATCCTTACCCTGCTGAATAAACAGTGACTCTGTACAGTTACACAATGACTGATCCTTACCCTGAATTAACAGTGACTCTCTACAGTTATACAATGAGTGATCCTTACCCTGAATAAACAGTGACTCTGTGCAGTTACACATTGAGTGATCCTTACACTGAATGAAGTGTGACTCTGCACAGTTACACAGTGAGGGATCCTTACCCTCAATAAACAATGACTCTGCACAGTTACACAGTGATTGATCCTTACCCTGAATAAACAGTGCCACTGTACAATTACACAATGATTGATTCTTACCCTGAATAAACAGTGACTCTATACAGTACACAGTGAGTGATCCTTACATTGAATAAACAGTGACTCTGTACAATTACACATTGAGTGACCCTTACCCTGCTAAATATACAGTGACTCTGTTGCAATTGCACATTGAGTGATTCTTACTCTGAATAAAATGTGACTCTGTACAGTTACACAGTGAGTGATCCTTACCTTGAATAAACAGTGACTCTGTACAGTTACACAGTGAGTGATCTTTACCCTGAATAAACAGTGACTCTGTACAGTTACACAGTGAGTGATCCTTACCCTGAATAAACAGTGACTCTGTACAGTTACACGTTGAGTGATCCTTACCCTGAATAAACAGTGCCTCTGTATCATAACAAAGTGATTGATACTTACCCTAAATAAACAGTAACACTGTACAGTTACACAGTGTTTGATCCTTAACCTGCTGAATAACCAGTGACTCTGTACAGTTACACAGTGAGTGATCTTTACCCTGAATAAACAGTGACTCTGTACAGTTACCCAGTGAGTGATCCTTACCCTGAATAATCAGTGACTCTGTACAGTTACACAGTGAGTGATCCTTAACCTGAATAAACAGTGACTCTGTACAGTTACACAGTGAGTGATCCTTACCCTGAATAACCAGTGACTCTGTACAGTTACACAGTGAGTGATCCTTACCCTGAATAACCAGTTACTCTGTACAGTTACACAGTGAGTGATCCTTACCCTGAATAACCAGTGACTCTGTACAGTTACACAGTGAGTGATCCTTACCCTGAATAACCAGTGACTCTGTACAGTTACACAGTGAGTGATCCTTACCCTGAATAAACAGTGACTCTGTACAGTTACACAGTGAGTGATCCTTACCCTGAATAACCAGTGACACTGTACAGTTACACAGTGAGTGATCCTTACCCTGAATAAACAGTGACTCTGTACAGTTACACAGTGAGTGATCCTTACCCTGAATAATCAGTGACTCTGTACAGTTACACAGTGAGTGATCCTTACCCTGAATAATCAGTGACTCTGTACAGTTACGCAGTGAGTGATCCTTACCCTGAATAATCAGTGACTCTGGACAGTTACACAGTTATTGATCCTTACCTTGAAGAAACAGTGACTCTGTACAGTTACACAGTGAGTGATCCTTACCTTGAATAAACAGGGACTCTGTACAGTTACACAGTGAGCGATCCTTATCCTGCTGAATAGACAGAGTTTCAGTACATTGGCATGGCCGGTAAACATTTCACCTCAACGTCCACAGTATGCATTTGATGTGAGCGCCCAGGGCTGACTCACCACCTGCCAAGGTTCGCCAGGTTGTGAATGATGGGTTGGCCCCGCAGCGCCCAGCTCAGCATTCTGCGGTGAGGTGTGGCTGGTTTCATTCGGGCAGGGATTTACTGAGCTTTATCTCGCACTCTGCTCATTCCACATTCCACCAGCCTCCGGTTGGTGTCCCCTTCATGTTGCGTACTCTGGTGAAAACATAATCCTTTATTTACATTGCAGCCTGTGCGCCGGATGACATGCTCCCCCACCCACAGGTGCTGACTCTCAGTGGGCCGTGCTTGTTACAGTTCTGTGGTTCCCTTCAACCTTCAATAAACTTCCCTTTGATCGTTTGGAAAAGCATCTCAGATCAACTTATTTTTTTCAGATGCAATCTTGCCTGGGTCTGCATGTTTGAAAAGTTGTTTTTTCGGAGAGTTGGGAGGTCTTGAGGTGCCTTCTTTGTCTCCTGCACTCAAACGCTCCTTCTCGGAGTGAACGCAGGGCCGGGCAGTGTATGGCCCAGTCTCGCAAAGGCGAAATCTTGAGGGAAAATTGTCACAATGGCGCGCTCCAGTTGTGAAAATTGCTCGATTTCTTAATGTAACATCGGTGTTCAACATCAGCTTCCACCTTCAACACTCACTCCCTCCACCACCGACGCACAGCAGCAGCAGTGTGTGTACCATCTACAAGATGCACTGCAGCAACTCACCAAGGCTCCTTCGACAGCACCTTCCAAACCCACAACCTCTACCATCTAGAAGGACAAGGGCAGCAGATACATGGGGAACACCCACACCTGGAAGTTCCCCTCCAAGTCACTCACCATCCTGACTTGGGAATATATCACCGTTCCTTCACTGTCACTGGGTCAAAATCCTGGAACTCCCTCCCTAACAGCGGTGTGGGTGTACCTACACCACATGGACAAAATCCTGGAACTCCCTCCCTAACAGCGCTGTGGGTATACCTACACCACACGGACAAAATCCTGGAGCACCCTCCCTAACAGCGCTGTAGGTGTAACCACACAACACGGACAAAATCCTGGAACTCCCTCCCTAACAGCATTGCGGGTGTACCTACACCACACGGACAAAATCCTGGAACTCCCTCCCCAACAGCACATGGGTGTACCTACACCACATGGACAAAATCCTGGAACTCCCTCCCTAACAGCACTGTGGGTGTAGCTACACCACATGGACAAAATCCTGGAAATCCCTCCCTAACAGCACTGTGGGTGTACATACACCACATGGACAAAATCCGGGAACTCCTTCCCTAACAAAACCGTGGGTGTACCTATACCACACGGACAAACCTGGAACTCCCTCCCTAACAGCACCGTGGGTGTAACTACACCACACGGGACAAAATCCTGGAACTCCCTCCCTAACAGCACTGTGGGTGTACCTACACCACACGGGACAAAATCCTGGAACTCCCTCCCTAACAGCGCTGTGGGTGTACCTACACCACACGGACAAAATCCTGGAACTCCCTCCCTAACAGCGCTGTGGGTTTACCTACACCACACGGACAAAATCCTGGAACTCCCTCCCTAACAGCGCTGTGGGTGTACCTACACCACATGGATAAAATCCTGGAACTCCCTCCCTAACAGCGCTGTGGGCGTACCAACAACACACGGACAAAATCCTGGAAGTCCCTCCCTAACAGCGCTGTGGGTGTACCTACACCACATGGACAAAATCCTGGAACTCCCTCCCTAACAGCGCAGTGGGTGTACCTACACCACAGGGACAAACCTGGAACTCCCTCCCTAACAGCACCGTGGGTGTACCTACACCAGAGGGACAAAATCCTGGAACTCCCTCCCTAACAGCGCTGTGGATGTATCTACACCACACGGACAAAATCCTGGAACTCCCTCCCTAACAGCACTGTGGGTGTACCTACACCACACGGACAAAATCCTGGAAATCCCTCCCTAACAGCGCTGTGGGTGCACCTACACCACAGGGACAAAATCCTGGAACTCCCTCCCTAACAGTACTGTGGGTGTACCTACACCACATGGACAAAATCCTGGAACTCCCTCCCTAACAGCGCTGTGGGTGTACCTACACCACACGGACAAAATCCTGGAAGTCCCTCCCTAACAGCACTGTGGGTGTACCTACACCACATGGACAAAATCCTGGAACTCCGTCTCTAACAGCGCTGTGGGTGTACCCACACCACATGGACAAAATCCTGGAAGTCCCTCCATAACAGCACTGTGGGTGTACCTACACCACATGGACAAAAGCCTGGAACTCCCTCCCTAACAGCGCTGTGGGTGTACCTACACCACATGGACAAAATCCTGGAACTCCCTCCCTAACAGCGCTGTGGGTGTACCTACACCATATGGGACAAAATCCTGGAACTCCCTCCCTCACAGAGCTGTGGATGTACCTACAACACACGGACAAAATCCTGGAAGTCCCTCCCTAAAAGCGCTGTGGGTGTACGTACACCACATGGACAAAATCCTGGAACTCCCTCCCTAACAGCGCAGTGGGTGTACCTACACCACAGGGACAAAATCCTGGAACTCCCTCCCTAACAGCGCTGTGGGTTTACCTAAACCACAGGGGACAAAATCCTGGAACTCCCTCCCTAACAGCACTGTGGGTGTACCTACACCACAGGGACAAAAACCTGCAACTCCCTCCCTAACAGCACTGTGGGTGTACCTACACCACATGGACAAAATCCTGGAACTCCCTCCCTAACAGCACCGTGGGTGAACCTACACCTCACGGACAAACCTGGAACTCCCTCCCGAACAGGACCGTGGGTGTACCTACACCACAGGGACAAAATCCTGGAACTCACTCCCGAACAGCGCTGTGGGTGTACCTACACCACAGGGACAAAATCCTGGAACTCCCTCCCTAACAGCGCTGTGGGTGTACCTACACCACAGGGACAAAATCCTGGAACTCCCTCCCTAACAGCGCTGTGGGTGTAACTACACCACATGGACAAAATCCTGGAATTACCCCCCTAACAGCGCTGTGGGTGTACCTACACCACACGGACAAAATCCTGGAAGTCCCTTCCTAACAGCACTGTTGGTGTACCTACACCACATGGAAAAAATCCTGGAACTCCGGCTCTAACAGCGCTGTGGGTGTACTTACACCACATGCACAAAATCCTGGAACTCCCTCCCTAACAGCGCTGTGGGTGTACCTACACCATACGGGACAAAATCCTGGAACTCCTTCTCTAACAGCACTGTGGGTGTACCTACACCATAGGGGACAAAATCCTGGAACTCCCTCCCTAACAGCGCTGTGGATGTACCTACAACACACGGACAAAATCCTGGAACGCCCTCCCTAACAGCACTGTGGGTGTACCTACACCAGACGGACAAATTCCGGGAAGTCCCTCTCTAACAGGGCAGTGGGTGTACCTACACCACAGGGACAACATCCTGGAACTCCCTCCCTAAAAGCGCTGTAGTTGTACCTACACCACACGGGACAAAATCCTGGAACTCCCTCCCTAACAGCACTGTGGGTATACCTACACCGCACGGACAAAATCCTGGAACTCCCTCCCTAACAGCACTGTGGGTGTACCTACACCACACGGACAAAATCCTGGAACTCCCTCCCTAACAGCACTGTGGGTGTACCTACACCACATGGACAAAATCCTGGAACTCCCTCCCTAACAGCGCTGTGGGTGTACCTACACCACACGGACAAAATCCTGGAACTCCCTCCCTAACAGCACTGTGGGTGTACCTACACCACATGGACAAAATCCTGGAACTACCCCCCTTTACAGCGCTGTGGGTGTACCTACACCACACGGACAAAATCCTGGAAGTCCCTCCCTAACAGCACTGGTGGTGTACCTACACCACATGGACAAAATCCTGGAACTCCGGCTCTAACAGCGCTGTGGGTGTACTTACACCACAAGCACAAAATCCTGGAACTCCCTCCCTAACAGCGCTGTGGGTGTACCTACACCATACGGGACAAAATCCTGGAACTCCCTCTCTAACAGCACTGTGGGTGTACCTACACCATACGGGACAAAATCCTGGAACTCCCTCCCTAACAGCGCTGTGGATGTACCTACAACACACGGACAAAATCCTGGAACGCCCTCCCTAACAGCACTGTGGGTGTACCTACACCACACGGACAAATTCCGGGAAGTCCCTCTCTAACAGGGCAGTGGGTGTACCTACACCACAGGGACAACATCCTGGAACTCCCTCCCTAAAAGCGCTGTGGGTTTACCTACACCACACGGAAAAAATCCTGGAAATCCCTCCCTAACAGCGCTGTGGGTGTACCTACACCACACGGACAAAATCCTGGAAGTCCCTCCCTAAAAGCGTTGTGGTTGTACCTACATCACACGGGACAAAATCCTGGAACTCCCTCCCTAACAGCACTGTGGGTATACCTACACCGCACGGACAAAATCCTGGAACTCCCTCCCTAACAGCACTGTGGGTGTACCTACACCACACGGACAAAATCCTGGAACTCCCTCCCTAACAGCACTGTGGGTGTACCTACACCACATGGACAAAATCCTGGAACTCCCTCCCTAACAGCGCTGTGGGTGTACCTACACCACACGGACAAAATCCTGGAAGTCCCTCCCTAACAGCGCTGTGGGTGTACCTAAACCACATGGACAAAATCCTGGAACTGCCTCCCTAACAGCACTGTGGGTGTACCTACACCACATGGACAAAATCCTGGAACTCCCCCCCTAACAGCGCTGTGGGTGTACCTACACCACACGGACAAAATCCTGGAAGTCCCTCCCTAACAGCACTGTTGGTGTACCTACACCACATGGACAAAATCCTGGAACTCCGGCTCTAACAGCGCTGTGGGTGTACTTACACCACATGCACAAAATCCTGGAACTCCCTCCCTAACAGCGCTGTGGGTGTACCTACACCACATGGACAAAATCCTGGAACTCCCTTTCTAACAGCACTGTGGGTGTACCTACACCAGACGGGACAATATCCTGGAACTCCCACTCTAACAGCACTGTGGGTGTACCTACACCATACGGGACAAAATCCTGGAACTCCCTCCCTAACAGCGCTGTGGGTGTACCTAAACCACATGGACAAAATCCTGGAACTCCCTCCCTAACAGCACTGTGGGTGTACCTACACCACACGGGACAAAATCCTGGAACTCCCTCCCTAACAGCGCTGTGGGTGTACCTACACCACAGGGACAAACCTTTAACTCCCTCCCTAACAGCGCAGTGGGTGTACCCACACCACAGGGACAAAATCCTGGAACTCCCTCCCTAACAGCTCTGTGCGTTTACCTACACCACATGGACAAAATCCTGGAACTCCCTCCCTAACAGCGCTGTGGGTGTACCTACAACACACGGACAAAATCCTGGAAGTCCCTCCCTAACAGTGCTGTGGGTGTACCTGCACCACATGGACAAAATCCTGGAGCTCCCTCCCTAACAGCGCTGTGTGTGTACCTACACCACATGGACAAAATCCTGGAACTCCCTCCCTAACAGCATCGTGGGTTTACCTACACCACACGGACAAACCTGGAACTCCCTCCCTAACAGCACCGTGGGTGTACCTACACCACACGGACAAAATCCTGGAACTCCCTCCCTAACAGCACTGTGGGTATACCTACACCACACGGACAAATTCCTGGAAGTCCCTCTCTAACAGGGCAGTGGGTGTACCTACACCACAGGGACAACATCCTGGAACTCCCTCCCTAACAGTACTGTGGGTATACCTACACCGCACGGACAAAATCCTGGAACTCCCTCCCTAACAGCACTGTGGGTGTACCTACACCACACGGACAAAATCCTGGAACTCCCTCCCTAACAGCACTGTGGGTGTACCTACACCACATGGACAAAATCCTGGAACTCCCTCCCTAACAGCGCTGTGGGTGTACCTACACCACAGGGACAAAATCCTGGAACTCCCTCCCTAACAGCGCTGTGGGTGTAACTACACCACATGGACAAAATCCTGGAATTACCCCCCTAACAGCGCTGTGGGTGTACCTACACCACACGGACAAAATCCTGGAAGTCCCTTCCTAACAGCACTGTTGGTGTACCTACACCACATGGAAAAAATCCTGGAACTCCGGCTCTAACAGCGCTGTGGGTGTACTTACACCACATGCACAAAATCCTGGAACTCCCTCCCTAACAGCGCTGTGGGTGTACCTACACCATACGGGACAAAATCCTGGAACTCCTTCTCTAACAGCACTGTGGGTGTACCTACACCATAGGGGACAAAATCCTGGAACTCCCTCCCTAACAGCGCTGTGGATGTACCTACAACACACGGACAAAATCCTGGAACGCCCTCCCTAACAGCACTGTGGGTGTACCTACACCAGACGGACAAATTCCGGGAAGTCCCTCTCTAACAGGGCAGTGGGTGTACCTACACCACAGGGACAACATCCTGGAACTCCCTCCCTAAAAGCGCTGTAGTTGTACCTACACCACACGGGACAAAATCCTGGAACTCCCTCCCTAACAGCACTGTGGGTATACCTACACCGCACGGACAAAATCCTGGAACTCCCTCCCTAACAGCACTGTGGGTGTACCTACACCACACGGACAAAATCCTGGAACTCCCTCCCTAACAGCACTGTGGGTGTACCTACACCACATGGACAAAATCCTGGAACTCCCTCCCTAACAGCGCTGTGGGTGTACCTACACCACACGGACAAAATCCTGGAACTCCCTCCCTAACAGCACTGTGGGTGTACCTACACCACATGGACAAAATCCTGGAACTACCCCCCTTTACAGCGCTGTGGGTGTACCTACACCACACGGACAAAATCCTGGAAGTCCCTCCCTAACAGCACTGGTGGTGTACCTACACCACATGGACAAAATCCTGGAACTCCGGCTCTAACAGCGCTGTGGGTGTACTTACACCACAAGCACAAAATCCTGGAACTCCCTCCCTAACAGCGCTGTGGATGTACCTACACCATACGGGACAAAATCCTGGAACTCCCTCTCTAACAGCACTGTGGGTGTACCTACACCATACGGGACAAAATCCTGGAACTCCCTCCCTAACAGCGCTGTGGATGTACCTACAACACACGGACAAAATCCTGGAACGCCCTCCCTAACAGCACTGTGGGTGTACCTACACCACACGGACAAATTCCGGGAAGTCCCTCTCTAACAGGGCAGTGGGTGTACCTACACCACAGGGACAACATCCTGGAACTCCCTCCCTAAAAGCGCTGTGGGTTTACCTACACCACACGGAAAAAATCCTGGAAATCCCTCCCTAACAGCGCTGTGGGTGTACCTACACCACACGGACAAAATCCTGGAAGTCCCTCCCTAAAAGCGTTGTGGTTGTACCTACATCACACGGGACAAAATCCTGGAACTCCCTCCCTAACAGCACTGTGGGTATACCTACACCGCACGGACAAAATCCTGGAACTCCCTCCCTAACAGCACTGTGGGTGTACCTACACCACACGGACAAAATCCTGGAACTCCCTCCCTAACAGCACTGTGGGTGTACCTACACCACATGGACAAAATCCTGGAACTCCCTCCCTAACAGCGCTGTGGGTGTACCTACACCACACGGACAAAATCCTGGAAGTCCCTCCCTAACAGCGCTGTGGGTGTACCTAAACCACATGGACAAAATCCTGGAACTGCCTCCCTAACAGCACTGTGGGTGTACCTACACCACATGGACAAAATCCTGGAACTCCCCCCCTAACAGCGCTGTGGGTGTACCTACACCACACGGACAAAATCCTGGAAGTCCCTCCCTAACAGCACTGTTGGTGTACCTACACCACATGGACAAAATCCTGGAACTCCGGCTCTAACAGCGCTGTGGGTGTACTTACACCACATGCACAAAATCCTGGAACTCCCTCCCTAACAGCGCTGTGGGTGTACCTACACCACATGGACAAAATCCTGGAACTCCCTTTCTAACAGCACTGTGGGTGTACCTACACCAGACGGGACAATATCCTGGAACTCCCACTCTAACAGCACTGTGGGTGTACCTACACCATACGGGACAAAATCCTGGAACTCCCTCCCTAACAGCGCTGTGGGTGTACCTAAACCACATGGACAAAATCCTGGAACTCCCTCCCTAACAGCACTGTGGGTGTACCTACACCACACGGGACAAAATCCTGGAACTCCCTCCCTAACAGCGCTGTGGGTGTACCTACACCACAGGGACAAACCTTTAACTCCCTCCCTAACAGCGCAGTGGGTGTACCCACACCACAGGGACAAAATCCTGGAACTCCCTCCCTAACAGCTCTGTGCGTTTACCTACACCACATGGACAAAATCCTGGAACTCCCTCCCTAACAGCGCTGTGGGTGTACCTACAACACACGGACAAAATCCTGGAAGTCCCTCCCTAACAGTGCTGTGGGTGTACCTGCACCACATGGACAAAATCCTGGAGCTCCCTCCCTAACAGCGCTGTGTGTGTACCTACACCACATGGACAAAATCCTGGAACTCCCTCCCTAACAGCATCGTGGGTTTACCTACACCACACGGACAAACCTGGAACTCCCTCCCTAACAGCACCGTGGGTGTACCTACACCACACGGACAAAATCCTGGAACTCCCTCCCTAACAGCACTGTGGGTATACCTACACCACACGGACAAATTCCTGGAAGTCCCTCTCTAACAGGGCAGTGGGTGTACCTACACCACAGGGACAACATCCTGGAACTCCCTCCCTAACAGTACTGTGGGTATACCTACACCGCACGGACAAAATCCTGGAACTCCCTCCCTAACAGCACTGTGGGTGTACCTACACCACACGGACAAAATCCTGGAACTCCCTCCCTAACAGCACTGTGGGTGTACCTACACCACATGGACAAAATCCTGGAACTCCCTCCCTAACAGCGCTGTGGGTGTACCTACACCACACGGACAAAATCCTGGAAGTCCCTCCCTAACAGCGCTGTGGGTGTACCTAAACCACATGGACAAAATCCTGGAACTGCCTCCCTAACAGCACTGTGGGTGTACCTACACCACATGGACAAAATCCTGGAACTCCCCCCCTAACAGCGCTGTGGGTGTACCTACACCACATGGACAAAATCCTGGAAGTCCCTCCCTAACAGCACTGTTGGTGTACCTACACCACATGGACAAAATCCTGGAACTCCGGCTCTAACAGCGCTGTGGGTGTACTTACAGCACATGCACAAAATCCTGGAACTCCCTCCCTAACAGCGCTGTGGGTGTACCTACACCACATGGACAAAATCCTGGAACTCCCTTCCTAACAGCACTGTGGGTGTACCTACACCAGACGGGACAATATCCTGGAACTCCCACTCTAACAGCACTGTGGGTGTACCTACACCATACGGGACAAAATCCTGGAACTCCCTCCCTAACAGCGCTGTGGGTGTACCTAAACCACATGGACAAAATCCTGGAACTCCCTCCCTAACACCACTGTGGGTGTACCTACACCACACGGGACAAAATCCTGGAACTCCCTCCCTAACAGCGCTGTGGGTGTACCTACCCCACAGGGACAAACCTTTAACTCCCTCCCTAACAGCGCAGTGGGTGTACCCACACCACAGGGACAAAATCCTGGAACTCCCTCCCTAACAGCTCTGTGTGTTTACCTACACCACATGGACAAAATCCTGGAACTCCCTCCCTAACAGCGCTGTGGGTGTACCTACAACACACGGACAAAATCCTGGAAGTCCCTCCCTAACAGTGCTGTGGGTGTACCTGCACCACATGGACAAAATCCTGGAGCTCCCTCCCTAACAGCGCTGTGTGTGTACCTACACCACATGGACAAAATCCTGGAACTCCCTCCCTAACAGCATCGTGGGTTTACCTACACCTCACGGACAAACCTGGAACTCCCTCCCTAACAGCACCGTGGGTGTACCTACACCACACGGACAAAATCCTGGAACTCCCTCCCTAACAGCACTGTGGGTGTACCTACACCACACGGACAAATTCCTGGAAGTCCCTCTCTAACAGGGCAGTGGGTGTACCTACACCACAGGGACAACATCCTGGAACTCCCTCCCTAACAGCGTTGTGGGTTTACCTACACCACACGGAAAAAATCCTGGAACTCCCTCCCTAACAGCGCTGTGGGTGTTCCTACACCACACGGACAAAATCCTGTAAGTCCCTCCCTAACAGAGCTGTGGGTGTACCTACACCATACGGGACAAAATCCTGGAACTCCTTCTCTAACAGCACTGTGGGTGTACCTACACCATAGGGGACAAAATCCTGGAACTCCCTCCCTAACAGCGCTGTGGATGTACCTACAACACACGGACAAAATCCTGGAACGCCCTCCCTAACAGCACTGTGGGTGTACCTACACCAGACGGACAAATTCCGGGAAGTCCCTCTCTAACAGGGCAGTGGGTGTACCTACACCACAGGGACAACATCCTGGAACTCCCTCCCTAAAAGCGCTGTAGTTGTACCTACACCACACGGGACAAAATCCTGGAACTCCCTCCCTAACAGCACTGTGGGTATACCTACACCGCACGGACAAAATCCTGGAACTCCCTCCCTAACAGCACTGTGGGTGTACCTACACCACACGGACAAAATCCTGGAACTCCCTCCCTAACAGCACTGTGGGTGTACCTACACCACATGGACAAAATCCTGGAACTCCCTCCCTAACAGCGCTGTGGGTGTACCTACACCACACGGACAAAATCCTGGAACTCCCTCCCTAACAGCACTGTGGGTGTACCTACACCACATGGACAAAATCCTGGAACTACCCCCCTTTACAGCGCTGTGGGTGTACCTACACCACACGGACAAAATCCTGGAAGTCCCTCCCTAACAGCACTGGTGGTGTACCTACACCACATGGACAAAATCCTGGAACTCCGGCTCTAACAGCGCTGTGGGTGTACTTACACCACAAGCACAAAATCCTGGAACTCCCTCCCTAACAGCGCTGTGGGTGTACCTACACCATACGGGACAAAATCCTGGAACTCCCTCTCTAACAGCACTGTGGGTGTACCTACACCATACGGGACAAAATCCTGGAACTCCCTCCCTAACAGCGCTGTGGATGTACCTACAACACACGGACAAAATCCTGGAACGCCCTCCCTAACAGCACTGTGGGTGTACCTACACCACACGGACAAATTCCGGGAAGTCCCTCTCTAACAGGGCAGTGGGTGTACCTACACCACAGGGACAACATCCTGGAACTCCCTCCCTAAAAGCGCTGTGGGTTTACCTACACCACACGGAAAAAATCCTGGAAATCCCTCCCTAACAGCGCTGTGGGTGTACCTACACCACACGGACAAAATCCTGGAAGTCCCTCCCTAAAAGCGTTGTGGTTGTACCTACATCACACGGGACAAAATCCTGGAACTCCCTCCCTAACAGCACTGTGGGTATACCTACACCGCACGGACAAAATCCTGGAACTCCCTCCCTAACAGCACTGTGGGTGTACCTACACCACACGGACAAAATCCTGGAACTCCCTCCCTAACAGCACTGTGGGTGTACCTACACCACATGGACAAAATCCTGGAACTCCCTCCCTAACAGCGCTGTGGGTGTACCTACACCACACGGACAAAATCCTGGAAGTCCCTCCCTAACAGCGCTGTGGGTGTACCTAAACCACATGGACAAAATCCTGGAACTGCCTCCCTAACAGCACTGTGGGTGTACCTACACCACATGGACAAAATCCTGGAACTCCCCCCCTAACAGCGCTGTGGGTGTACCTACACCACACGGACAAAATCCTGGAAGTCCCTCCCTAACAGCACTGTTGGTGTACCTACACCACATGGACAAAATCCTGGAACTCCGGCTCTAACAGCGCTGTGGGTGTACTTACACCACATGCACAAAATCCTGGAACTCCCTCCCTAACAGCGCTGTGGGTGTACCTACACCACATGGACAAAATCCTGGAACTCCCTTTCTAACAGCACTGTGGGTGTACCTACACCAGACGGGACAATATCCTGGAACTCCCACTCTAACAGCACTGTGGGTGTACCTACACCATACGGGACAAAATCCTGGAACTCCCTCCCTAACAGCGCTGTGGGTGTACCTAAACCACATGGACAAAATCCTGGAACTCCCTCCCTAACAGCACTGTGGGTGTACCTACACCACACGGGACAAAATCCTGGAACTCCCTCCCTAACAGCGCTGTGGGTGTACCTACACCACAGGGACAAACCTTTAACTCCCTCCCTAACAGCGCAGTGGGTGTACCCACACCACAGGGACAAAATCCTGGAACTCCCTCCCTAACAGCTCTGTGCGTTTACCTACACCACATGGACAAAATCCTGGAACTCCCTCCCTAACAGCGCTGTGGGTGTACCTACAACACACGGACAAAATCCTGGAAGTCCCTCCCTAACAGTGCTGTGGGTGTACCTGCACCACATGGACAAAATCCTGGAGCTCCCTCCCTAACAGCGCTGTGTGTGTACCTACACCACATGGACAAAATCCTGGAACTCCCTCCCTAACAGCATCGTGGGTTTACCTACACCACACGGACAAACCTGGAACTCCCTCCCTAACAGCACCGTGGGTGTACCTACACCACACGGACAAAATCCTGGAACTCCCTCCCTAACAGCACTGTGGGTATACCTACACCACACGGACAAATTCCTGGAAGTCCCTCTCTAACAGGGCAGTGGGTGTACCTACACCACAGGGACAACATCCTGGAACTCCCTCCCTAACAGTACTGTGGGTATACCTACACCGCACGGACAAAATCCTGGAACTCCCTCCCTAACAGCACTGTGGGTGTACCTACACCACACGGACAAAATCCTGGAACTCCCTCCCTAACAGCACTGTGGGTGTACCTACACCACATGGACAAAATCCTGGAACTCCCTCCCTAACAGCGCTGTGGGTGTACCTACACCACACGGACAAAATCCTGGAAGTCCCTCCCTAACAGCGCTGTGGGTGTACCTAAACCACATGGACAAAATCCTGGAACTGCCTCCCTAACAGCACTGTGGGTGTACCTACACCACATGGACAAAATCCTGGAACTCCCCCCCTAACAGCGCTGTGGGTGTACCTACACCACATGGACAAAATCCTGGAAGTCCCTCCCTAACAGCACTGTTGGTGTACCTACACCACATGGACAAAATCCTGGAACTCCGGCTCTAACAGCGCTGTGGGTGTACTTACAGCACATGCACAAAATCCTGGAACTCCCTCCCTAACAGCGCTGTGGGTGTACCTACACCACATGGACAAAATCCTGGAACTCCCTTCCTAACAGCACTGTGGGTGTACCTACACCAGACGGGACAATATCCTGGAACTCCCACTCTAACAGCACTGTGGGTGTACCTACACCATACGGGACAAAATCCTGGAACTCCCTCCCTAACAGCACTGTGGGTGTACCTACACCACACGGACAAATTCCTGGAAGTCCCTCTCTAACAGGGCAGTGGGTGTACCTACACCACAGGGACAACATCCTGGAACTCCCTCCCTAACAGCGTTGTGGGTTTACCTACACCACACGGAAAAAATCCTGGAACTCCCTCCCTAACAGCGCTGTGGGTGTTCCTACACCACACGGACAAAATCCTGTAAGTCCCTCCCTAACAGAGCTGTGGGTGTACCTACACCATACGGGACAAAATCCTGGAACTCCTTCTCTAACAGCACTGTGGGTGTACCTACACCATAGGGGACAAAATCCTGGAACTCCCTCCCTAACAGCGCTGTGGATGTACCTACAACACACGGACAAAATCCTGGAACGCCCTCCCTAACAGCACTGTGGGTGTACCTACACCAGACGGACAAATTCCGGGAAGTCCCTCTCTAACAGGGCAGTGGGTGTACCTACACCACAGGGACAACATCCTGGAACTCCCTCCCTAAAAGCGCTGTAGTTGTACCTACACCACACGGGACAAAATCCTGGAACTCCCTCCCTAACAGCACTGTGGGTATACCTACACCGCACGGACAAAATCCTGGAACTCCCTCCCTAACAGCACTGTGGGTGTACCTACACCACACGGACAAAATCCTGGAACTCCCTCCCTAACAGCACTGTGGGTGTACCTACACCACATGGACAAAATCCTGGAACTCCCTCCCTAACAGCGCTGTGGGTGTACCTACACCACACGGACAAAATCCTGGAACTCCCTCCCTAACAGCACTGTGGGTGTACCTACACCACATGGACAAAATCCTGGAACTACCCCCCTTTACAGCGCTGTGGGTGTACCTACACCACACGGACAAAATCCTGGAAGTCCCTCCCTAACAGCACTGGTGGTGTACCTACACCACATGGACAAAATCCTGGAACTCCGGCTCTAACAGCGCTGTGGGTGTACTTACACCACAAGCACAAAATCCTGGAACTCCCTCCCTAACAGCGCTGTGGGTGTACCTACACCATACGGGACAAAATCCTGGAACTCCCTCTCTAACAGCACTGTGGGTGTACCTACACCATACGGGACAAAATCCTGGAACTCCCTCCCTAACAGCGCTGTGGATGTACCTACAACACACGGACAAAATCCTGGAACGCCCTCCCTAACAGCACTGTGGGTGTACCTACACCACACGGACAAATTCCGGGAAGTCCCTCTCTAACAGGGCAGTGGGTGTACCTACACCACAGGGACAACATCCTGGAACTCCCTCCCTAAAAGCGCTGTGGGTTTACCTACACCACACGGAAAAAATCCTGGAAATCCCTCCCTAACAGCGCTGTGGGTGTACCTACACCACACGGACAAAATCCTGGAAGTCCCTCCCTAAAAGCGTTGTGGTTGTACCTACATCACACGGGACAAAATCCTGGAACTCCCTCCCTAACAGCACTGTGGGTATACCTACACCGCACGGACAAAATCCTGGAACTCCCTCCCTAACAGCACTGTGGGTGTACCTACACCACACGGACAAAATCCTGGAACTCCCTCCCTAACAGCACTGTGGGTGTACCTACACCACATGGACAAAATCCTGGAACTCCCTCCCTAACAGCGCTGTGGGTGTACCTACACCACACGGACAAAATCCTGGAAGTCCCTCCCTAACAGCGCTGTGGGTGTACCTAAACCACATGGACAAAATCCTGGAACTGCCTCCCTAACAGCACTGTGGGTGTACCTACACCACATGGACAAAATCCTGGAACTCCCCCCCTAACAGCGCTGTGGGTGTACCTACACCACACGGACAAAATCCTGGAAGTCCCTCCCTAACAGCACTGTTGGTGTACCTACACCACATGGACAAAATCCTGGAACTCCGGCTCTAACAGCGCTGTGGGTGTACTTACACCACATGCACAAAATCCTGGAACTCCCTCCCTAACAGCGCTGTGGGTGTACCTACACCACATGGACAAAATCCTGGAACTCCCTTTCTAACAGCACTGTGGGTGTACCTACACCAGACGGGACAATATCCTGGAACTCCCACTCTAACAGCACTGTGGGTGTACCTACACCATACGGGACAAAATCCTGGAACTCCCTCCCTAACAGCGCTGTGGGTGTACCTAAACCACATGGACAAAATCCTGGAACTCCCTCCCTAACAGCACTGTGGGTGTACCTACACCACACGGGACAAAATCCTGGAACTCCCTCCCTAACAGCGCTGTGGGTGTACCTACACCACAGGGACAAACCTTTAACTCCCTCCCTAACAGCGCAGTGGGTGTACCCACACCACAGGGACAAAATCCTGGAACTCCCTCCCTAACAGCTCTGTGCGTTTACCTACACCACATGGACAAAATCCTGGAACTCCCTCCCTAACAGCGCTGTGGGTGTACCTACAACACACGGACAAAATCCTGGAAGTCCCTCCCTAACAGTGCTGTGGGTGTACCTGCACCACATGGACAAAATCCTGGAGCTCCCTCCCTAACAGCGCTGTGTGTGTACCTACACCACATGGACAAAATCCTGGAACTCCCTCCCTAACAGCATCGTGGGTTTACCTACACCACACGGACAAACCTGGAACTCCCTCCCTAACAGCACCGTGGGTGTACCTACACCACACGGACAAAATCCTGGAACTCCCTCCCTAACAGCACTGTGGGTATACCTACACCACACGGACAAATTCCTGGAAGTCCCTCTCTAACAGGGCAGTGGGTGTACCTACACCACAGGGACAACATCCTGGAACTCCCTCCCTAACAGTACTGTGGGTATACCTACACCGCACGGACAAAATCCTGGAACTCCCTCCCTAACAGCACTGTGGGTGTACCTACACCACACGGACAAAATCCTGGAACTCCCTCCCTAACAGCACTGTGGGTGTACCTACACCACATGGACAAAATCCTGGAACTCCCTCCCTAACAGCGCTGTGGGTGTACCTACACCACACGGACAAAATCCTGGAAGTCCCTCCCTAACAGCGCTGTGGGTGTACCTAAACCACATGGACAAAATCCTGGAACTGCCTCCCTAACAGCACTGTGGGTGTACCTACACCACATGGACAAAATCCTGGAACTCCCCCCCTAACAGCGCTGTGGGTGTACCTACACCACATGGACAAAATCCTGGAAGTCCCTCCCTAACAGCACTGTTGGTGTACCTACACCACATGGACAAAATCCTGGAACTCCGGCTCTAACAGCGCTGTGGGTGTACTTACAGCACATGCACAAAATCCTGGAACTCCCTCCCTAACAGCGCTGTGGGTGTACCTACACCACATGGACAAAATCCTGGAACTCCCTTCCTAACAGCACTGTGGGTGTACCTACACCAGACGGGACAATATCCTGGAACTCCCACTCTAACAGCACTGTGGGTGTACCTACACCATACGGGACAAAATCCTGGAACTCCCTCCCTAACAGCGCTGTGGGTGTACCTAAACCACATGGACAAAATCCTGGAACTCCCTCCCTAACACCACTGTGGGTGTACCTACACCACACGGGACAAAATCCTGGAACTCCCTCCCTAACAGCGCTGTGGGTGTACCTACCCCACAGGGACAAACCTTTAACTCCCTCCCTAACAGCGCAGTGGGTGTACCCACACCACAGGGACAAAATCCTGGAACTCCCTCCCTAACAGCTCTGTGTGTTTACCTACACCACATGGACAAAATCCTGGAACTCCCTCCCTAACAGCGCTGTGGGTGTACCTACAACACACGGACAAAATCCTGGAAGTCCCTCCCTAACAGTGCTGTGGGTGTACCTGCACCACATGGACAAAATCCTGGAGCTCCCTCCCTAACAGCGCTGTGTGTGTACCTACACCACATGGACAAAATCCTGGAACTCCCTCCCTAACAGCATCGTGGGTTTACCTACACCACACGGACAAACCTGGAACTCCCTCCCTAACAGCACCGTGGGTGTACCTACACCACACGGACAAAATCCTGGAACTCCCTCCCTAACAGCACTGTGGGTATACCTACACCACACGGACAAATTCCTGGAAGTCCCTCTCTAACAGGGCAGTGGGTGTACCTACACCACAGGGACAACATCCTGGAACTCCCTCCCTAACAGTACTGTGGGTATACCTACACCGCACGGACAAAATCCTGGAACTCCCTCCCTAACAGCACTGTGGGTGTACCTACACCACACGGACAAAATCCTGGAACTCCCTCCCTAACAGCACTGTGGGTGTACCTACACCACATGGACAAAATCCTGGAACTCCCTCCCTAACAGCGCTGTGGGTGTACCTACACCACACGGACAAAATCCTGGAAGTCCCTCCCTAACAGCGCTGTGGGTGTACCTAAACCACATGGACAAAATCCTGGAACTGCCTCCCTAACAGCACTGTGGGTGTACCTACACCACATGGACAAAATCCTGGAACTCCCCCCCTAACAGCGCTGTGGGTGTACCTACACCACATGGACAAAATCCTGGAAGTCCCTCCCTAACAGCACTGTTGGTGTACCTACACCACATGGACAAAATCCTGGAACTCCGGCTCTAACAGCGCTGTGGGTGTACTTACAGCACATGCACAAAATCCTGGAACTCCCTCCCTAACAGCGCTGTGGGTGTACCTACACCACATGGACAAAATCCTGGAACTCCCTTCCTAACAGCACTGTGGGTGTACCTACACCAGACGGGACAATATCCTGGAACTCCCACTCTAACAGCACTGTGGGTGTACCTACACCATACGGGACAAAATCCTGGAACTCCCTCCCTAACAGCGCTGTGGGTGTACCTAAACCACATGGACAAAATCCTGGAACTCCCTCCCTAACACCACTGTGGGTGTACCTACACCACACGGGACAAAATCCTGGAACTCCCTCCCTAACAGCGCTGTGGGTGTACCTACCCCACAGGGACAAACCTTTAACTCCCTCCCTAACAGCGCAGTGGGTGTACCCACACCACAGGGACAAAATCCTGGAACTCCCTCCCTAACAGCTCTGTGTGTTTACCTACACCACATGGACAAAATCCTGGAACTCCCTCCCTAACAGCGCTGTGGGTGTACCTACAACACACGGACAAAATCCTGGAAGTCCCTCCCTAACAGTGCTGTGGGTGTACCTGCACCACATGGACAAAATCCTGGAGCTCCCTCCCTAACAGCGCTGTGTGTGTACCTACACCACATGGACAAAATCCTGGAACTCCCTCCCTAACAGCATCGTGGGTTTACCTACACCACACGGACAAACCTGGAACTCCCTCCCTAACAGCACCGTGGGTGTACCTACACCACACGGACAAAATCCTGGAACTCCCTCCCTAACAGCACTGTGGGTGTACCTACACCACACGGACAAATTCCTGGAAGTCCCTCTCTAACAGGGCAGTGGGTGTACCTACACCACAGGGACAACATCCTGGAACTCCCTCCCTAACAGCGTTGTGGGTTTACCTACACCACACGGAAAAAATCCTGGAACTCCCTCCCTAACAGCGCTGTGGGTGTTCCTACACCACACGGACAAAATCCTGTAAGTCCCTCCCTAACAGAGCTGTGGTTGTACCTACTCCACACGGGACAAAATCCTGGAACTCCCTCCCTAACAGCACTGTGGGTGTACCTACACCACACGTACAAAATCCTGGAAGTCCCTCCCTAACAGCGCTGTGGGTGTACCTACACCACACGGACAAAATCCTGGAAATCCCTCCCTAACAGCACTGTGGGTGTACCTACACCACACGGACAAACCTGGAACTCCCTCCCTAACAGCGCCGTGGGTGTACCTACACCACAGGGGACAAAATCCTGGAACTCCCTCCCTAACAACACTGTGAGTGTACCTACACCACAGGGGACAAAATCCTGGAACTCCCTACCTTACAGCGCTGTGGGTGTACCTACACCACATGGACAAAATCCTGGAACTCCCTCCCTAACAGCACCGTGGATGTACCTACACCACAGGGGACAAAATCCTGGAACTCCCTCCCTAACAGCACTGTGGGTGTACCTACACCACACGGACAAAATCCTGGAACTCCCTCCCTAACAGCGTTGTGGGTGTACCTACACCACAGGGACAAAATCCTGGAACTCCCTCCCTAACAGCGCTGTGGGTGTACCTACACCACACGGACAAAATCCTGGAACTCCCTCCCTAACAGCACTGTGGGTGTACCTACACCACACGGGACTGCAGCGGGTCAAGAAGGCAGCTCACCCACCACCTTCTCAAGGGGCAATTAGGGATGGGCAATAAATGCTGGTCCCGGCCTGCAAACCCCACATCTTGCGAATGAATTAAAACTGAATTAATTTATCAATTACGCAACCCATTGTTAAAAACTCACATCGGCGTATTTTAACCTTAATGACACTAAAAGCCATTAAGAGGCATAGGTTGACCTCGTTTCTGACCATAATGTCAATGTGAAAGTTTCCCTGTAATGTCGGCATGGTCAACCGATTAAATCAATGTGTTATTGTCCAGGTCTAAAGTTGGTGGTGGTGGGGTTTGGGGGAGGGGGGGCTGGGGTTTCATTCTAATTTCCAGAAATCTTTCAGCTAATTCTTCAAAGCTAACTCAATGACCCGGCCTCCACAGCCTTCTGTGGCAATGCATTCCATCTATTCACCTCTCTCTGGCTAAAGAAGTTTCTCCTCATCTCTGTTCTAAAAGGTCTTCCCTTTACTCTGAGGCTGTGCCCTCGGGTCCCAGTCTCTCCTACTGATGGAAACATCTTCCCCACGTCCACTCTATCCAGGGCCAATCAGTTTGCAGCATGGGGAACCTCTAGGGTAGAGTTGTTCTTTAGTTATAGAGCTTGATGCACACATGTAGCTGCTGATGCTGCCTTCTAAATAAAGTGGAAACATTGACCGTTAGTTGATTGTTCCCACAGACCCGGACGCTCTGGCCTGCTTTAAGGACAGGAGCCAAAGGTGCTGCCCACTCTATGAGAACTGAGCTGCTTTTATGACACCCAGCCCCTCTAACCGGCTCAGCTCAGTGTCCACCTTCTCTCTCAGAGCAAATGGAACCGGACTTGTTTTCAAGAAGCGAGGAGTTGCTTCTGGCTCCACGTGAACCTTGGCCTCTGGGCCTTTGGATTTTACCCAGCTCACCCTCGAAGACGGTGTCATTTCTTTGAGAAGCTCTGGCAGATCCGCTGCTCGCTACTGGAATATTCCGGACCAGTTTCGTTTAATCTCTTTCGAACCATCACGCCCTGGAAGGATTGCTCCTTCACCTTCTCCCAGCATCACTGGTAGCTGTGCCGATTGGTGTCTATACTGAACAGTTCCTCTGCTGATCCCTTTAACCTGGATCTCTCCACCTGTGCACGCTTTCAACTTGGCAGATGCTTGTTCCAAATGTAATTGTTGAGCCTTAGAAATAGCGTTTGTGTTGGAAAGTGCTGTAAGGGATGAACAAGCGATTCGAGGGGGGGTAAATGGAGCCATTTTCCTAGCCAGGTGGGAAAGGTCGGCCGAGTGTGTGGTGAGAAAGCCGGGACTCCACCGCGGAGCAGGAAACAGCCCCCCGATCTCCGAAAACTCAGAGGGAACAGCTTAGCAACAAAGCCGCAAACTAATTTTTATTGACATGGAAGCATTAATACTCCTAATGATTGGCAATTTAAAAAGCTGGGGTGTTATTTTTGTCACACAAATAGACAGATATTGGAACATTGCAAAGCGGGATTGAGACAGGATTCCAGGCAACATCCAAGGTCCGATGAAGAGTATAATGTCGGAGAGTCAGAAACAACCAATTCTGGCATTTATTCACTATTCAACATGTTGGGGAGACAGAGCCAATATTTGTTACAGTGCAAGCGATCAGTGAACCATTAAAGCTGGAAGTAGACCCTGGTGCTTCTACCAAAGCAGTAAGAGAATACGCTGTCAGATATTTAAATAAAGGGGCTCAACAATTAAATATGGAACAAGCTTCTGCCAAGTTGAAAGCGTGCACAGGTGGAGAGATCCAGGTTAAAGGGATCAGCAGAGGAACTGTTCAGTATAGACACCAATCGGCACAGCTACCAGCGATGCTGGGAGAAGGTGAAGGAGCAATCCTTCCAGGGAGTGATTGTTCGAAAGAGATTAAACGAAACTGGTCCGGAATATTCCAGCAGCGAGCAGCGGATCTGCCAGAGCTTCTCAAAGAAATGACACCGTCTTCGAGGGTGAGCTGGGTAAAATCCAAAGGCCCAGAGGCCAAGGTTCACGTGGAGCCAGAAGCAACTCCTCGCTTCTTGAAAACAAGTCCGGTTCCATTTGCCCTGAGATGGAAGGTGGACACTGAGCTGAGCCGGTTAGAGGGGCTGGGTGTCATAAAAGCGGCTCAGTTCTCATAGAGTGGGCAGCACCTTTGGCTCCTGTCCTTAAAGCAGGCCAGAGCGTCCGGCTCTGTGGGAACAATCAACTAACGGTCAACAGAGCAGCCAAACTGGACAGGTGCCCTGTTCCCTAAGTTGAAGACCTGTGTGCCGAACGAGCAGGAGGGACAAGGCAGACAAAGCTTGATATGAGTCCCACACATCAGCGACTGGAGCTGGATGATGTCCGCTGAGAATTTGTGACCATAAACACCCACAAAGGATTATATCAGTGCACACGCCTGCCCCTCGGAGTTTCTTCGGCCTTGAACGATGGAGCTTGCTACGAGGACACCCCCAAGCTGTGCTCTACCTGGACGACGCACTGATAACTGGATTCACAGAAAAGGAACACTGGGCCAATCGAGAGGAAATCCTGAAACGATTTTTAGGAGCAGGAGGGGCCGAAAGAAGGAAAAATGCACTTTTCAGGCAAGCGGAATCATTTATTTGGGTCACTGGGTCGATGACCAAGGGTTACACCCGGTTGAAGAGACGCTCAAAGCCATCAGAGAGGCACCTGAGCCCAAGAATATCTCTGAACTTAAACCATTTTTAAGGACGATAAATTATGGCCAATTTCTACCTAATTTATCACTGGTTCTAGCTCCTCTACACTCACTGCTGAATTAAAAGCAACGTCGGGTTTGGGAGTCACCCCAAGAAGAGGGACGTTGTGAAAGCGAAACAGCTCTTGCCCTTTTCAAACTTGTTAGTGCACTACAACCCGACAAAGGGATTGGTGCTAACCTGCTGACCCCATGTGGAGAGGGAACTGCTCTATCTCTCAAGATGGACGGCGGTACAGAGAGGCTGATGGGATAGGTATCCAGGCCGCTTACCACAGCTGAGATAGGACATTCTCAGATCTATAAGGAAGGTCTGACAATTGTTTTTGGTGTGGAAATATTCCACCGATACGTGCATGGGCAACACCTGACGATAGTATCTGACCACAAGCCACTTTGCTTCTGTTTAGTGAGGACAAGGCTATACCTCCCATAGCTTCTGCACAAAGACAAAGATGGGCCCCGATTTTAGCGGTATGTGGATACATCGTTGGGCATAGTCCAGGACTCATGTAGCTGAAGGCGATGCCCAAACTCGCCTCCCTTTGCAAGGGAACAACGACCATGTCCCAATCCCTCCAGGAGCTCATGTTGGTGATGAACTTCCCAGATTCCTCGCCAGTCTGTGCCAGGCAGATAAGAAACTGGGTGAACTGTAATCTGGGCCCTGTCTGGAGTCCGAGACCCAGTCTTACACGGTGGGTCCCAGGAACCAGTCTCTGACGAATGGAAGCCATTTTTCAGCCAAAAGCACGAGGTGAGCAGTCAGGGTGGTATGCAATTACTGGGTGCACGGGGAGTAGATCCTGCACAGGGAAGGGAGCCGCTCTTAGTAGAGTTACACAGTGCCCATCCCGGTACGTCAGGAGGGAAGACGATGACGCGGAGTTATCCTTGGTGCCAGGAATGGACGGCGATATTGAAAATGCGGTAAGACGCCGCGTGAAATGCCAACAGCTGCAAAAGCTGCCAGTGGCAACCCCATTAAACCCACGGGAGTGGCCTGGCAGACCCTGGGCGCTGTTGCACATCGACTACGTCGTTCCTTTCCTTGGAGCCAGGTTTCTACTGATGGTAAAGTCGCCAACGTCTGGCGCCAATATGGAAAAAACCACGCCAGAACCTCGCCACCCACGGATTGGCGGAGGGAATCGTCTCAGGTAACGGCGCTGGATTTACGGGGGTGGAGTTCCTACGATTCATCAGCCTGAATGGTGTTAACCAGGTGAAGACTTGCTCCTTACCATCCATCATCTACCGGACTGGCAGAAAGGGTGGTACAAGCATCTAAGAGGCTGTCATGAAAATATAATATTATTATGATTTATTGTAAATGTAGATAAATAGCGGGGTTTGGATTAATTTCTCTGCCTGGGTGTGTACTTGTGGGGGGATTTAACTGAATTGGAGGCAGCTTTTGAGTGACCAAAGTGGAAGCTAGGTTTGAAATGCTAACGATGTAAACACGGCTGAAGTTTTAGAATATGAGGGGTGAGGAGCATTTACATTTTTAGATAAAGCAGAGACGTGAACTTCAAAGAGCTGGTAAGATGTTACACCCAGACAACAGAGGCTGAGCCCATCAGTGTGTTTATTTTTTCCAAATGCTTCTGATAATATGGGTACTACGGACAATTCATATTATAGAGAAAGTAAATTTGCAAAGACATATGGGAACAATGGGATTCACGTTAAAAAGGGAGAAACTTGTACAAAGGAGATGAGGTTATGTGTGAGGGGGAGGCGTTCTAACATCTAACAAGTGTTGAAAGCCTTAGGCTTCTCTGCGTCAAGTCGCTGTCTACAGGAACCAAAGCTAAGAAAACTGATAGTGAATATTATTGTCCAGGGTGCTTAGTCTGGGTCTGTTGAAATCTACTTTTGTTTTACTGTTGCCTTAAAGAGTCAGATTAATTAGGGGAGCTAGGAGTTATCATAGCAGTAATGTGTAGACCTATGCATGTGCTTAAAAACTTTTCTTTTATTAATAAATGATTAATTTAGTTTTGTAAGAAAAACCTCTCTAAGACTTGGTGGTCTTATACTACTGAATTCAAGGTACGCATCTCGAAATTAAATTGCAAATTGCAAAAAGTGGCGACGGTTTCGAGTTTCCCTCTGGGATTTGAGCAGCTCAGACATGTACCATTTGCAGGCGGGACTGAAACAGTTTACGGGTGAATCGTCGGAAACTAAACTTGCTCATTCCCTATTTCACTACAGAACAACCCAACCCCCCCCACCCACCCCAGCACCACCCCCCCCCCAATCCAACACTACGGTAGGAGCAACTGCAGACTTACTGATGAGGCTTTGTCTTTGAACAAGACTCAAGCCTGATACTTCCCAATTTGGAGGCGAAGGTGGAGAAAAGTCACGGGAACCAAGAAGCCACTCATGATTTGCATAGTCATGAACGACAAGTTACCGTTCGACATGCAGTATAGGGAAGGAATTTAGGTGGAGGACTGACACAGTTACCTGGTAAAGTAAGCTCTGTAACCGGACCCTTATTGTACCAGGTGGAAGTGGAGGGCCGGATCACCCTTAAGCATGTGGATCGTTTAAGAAGAAGGGCGAAACCCCCCAACAAAATGATGTTCCACCGGTGACCATTCCTGAACCTGTGGTTCCTCTTGAAGTTTCTCAACCAGGGACCGACGTGCCCGATATCTCTGTCACAGTGGGGGACACTGAGCTGCCTGTACCTAATGTGGTATCTGATGTTAATGTGGTTCCAGAGAACGTGGTTCCCGATAAAGAATCGGAAGTCGTGGAGCTCCGACATTCCACACGGATCAGGAAACCTCCTGAAAGACTGACCTTGTAATTTCATGACCTGTGTCAATATTGTAATTTGATGAGATAAATATCCTGGTGAATAGAAAATGTACAGAAAAGTTAAAAGTGGTTGTGGGGGGTTGTAGTAATTATAGTTCTGATAAGTGTAGGACTGTAGCTGTAAGAATAATCCTGTGTTGTAAGAACATGATCGGTGTAAACCAATCAGTTTGCAGCACAGGGAACCTCTCGGGGAGAGTTCATCTTTAGTTACAGAGCTTGATGCACTGGTGTAGCTGCTGTTGTTGTCTTGTAAATAAAGTTCAATGTTTCCACCAAGGAAAGTTCCCAGGGAAATCAACTCTATAACATAAATAGCACTATGCCACCACCTCCCCTCTGTCCACCAGTCTGGCTTGAGGTCCTATTTTAGTTCAGCCAATGCTGGGACCCCAATGGTTAGCCCTCATCAGACACTTGTATGGATAAGACGGTGCAAGACACCATCTATTGAGTCAGAAATGTCAATCTGGAGGCCTGAACCAGGCCAGCTCAACATTTTGAGGGACTGTTGATGTGTTTCTCCAAAGAAGGAAGAAAACAACCTTTCTACCAGCGGCCTCTTGCAATGCTGACTGACTTCAGAAGAATTCTCTAATATTCTTAGAAGTGACACTTCTTACAGAGCATGGCACAAGTCAGGAGTGTGATGGAACACTCCCCACTTGCCTGGATGAGTGCAGCTCCCACAACACTCAAGAAGCTCGACACCATCCAGGACAAAGCAGCCCCGCTTGATTGTCACCCCCATCCACAAACATTCACTCCCTCCACCACCGACGCACAGTAGCAGCAGTGTGTGTACCATCTACAAGATGCACTGCAGCAACTCACCAAGGCTCCTTCGACAGCACCTTCCAAACCCACGACCTCTACCATCTAGAAGGACAAGGGCAGCAGACACAAGGGGAACACCCCCACCTGGAAGTTCCCCTCCAAGTCACTCACCATCCTGATTTGGAAATATATCACCGTTCCTTCACTGTCGCTGGGTCAAAATCCTGGGACTCTCTCCCTAACAGCACTGTGGGTGTACCTACACCACAGGGACAAAATCCTGGAACTCCCTCTCTAACAGCACTGTGGGTGTACCTACACCACATGGACAAAACCCTGGAACTCCCTCCCTAACAGCGCTGTGGGTGTACCTACACCACAGGGACAAAATCCTGGAACTCCCTCCCTAACAGCACTGTGGGTGTACCTACACTACAGGGACAAAATCCTGGAACTCCCTCCCTAACAGCGCTGTGTGTTTACCTACACCACATGGACAAAATCCTGGAACTCCCTCCCTAACAGCACTGTGAGAGTACCTACACCACATGGACAAAATCCTGGAACTCCCTCCCTAACAGCGCTGTGGCTGTACCTACACCACACGGACAAAATCTTGGAACTCCCTCCCTAACAGCACTGTGGGTGTACCTACACCACATGGGACTGCAGCGGTTCATGAAGGCAGCTCACCCACCACCTTCTCAAGGGGCAATTAGGGATGGGGAATAAATGCTGGGCCCAGCCAGCGTGGCCCACGTCCGGTGAATGAATTAAAAGAAAGAGGGATCGGGGTGTCCTGGTACATGAATCCCTAAAAGCCGGCATGCAGGAGCAACATATAACCAGGAAGGCAAATGGACCATTGGCCTTCATTGGAAGGAGGATTGTATCAGGAGCAGTGTGTCCAGTTCTGGTCTCCTTACTTAGGGAGGGATAGACTCTGCATTGGAGGCAGTTCAGAGGAGGTTCACTGGGCTGATTCCTGGGATGAAGGGGGTTTGTCTTATGAGGAAAGGTTGAGCAGGTTGGGTCCTGTATCCATTGGAGTTCAGAAGGATGAGGGGCGATCTTATTGAAACATATAAGATTCTGAGGGGAATGGACAGGGTGGGTGCTGGGAGAATGTTTCCCCCTTGTGGGGGAATCTAGAATGAGGGGGTACAGTCTCTGAATAAGGGCCCCACCTCCCCACACAACCCCCTTGAAGACAGAGATGAGGAGGAATTTCTTCTGTCACAGGGCCGTGAGCCTGCGGAAGCCTCTTCCCTGGAAAGCAGTGGAGCCCGGGTCAGTGAACGTATTCCAGGCTGAGTTAGACAGGTTTCTGATCGACGAGGGAGTCAAGCACAATGGGGGGGGTGGGGGTTGGGGTTGCAGGGGGGATGCAGACAGGAAATGCGGCGTTAAAGCCACAGTCTCGTCAGGCACTGAATGGGGGAGCAGGTTAGAGGGGCTGAATGGCCTACTGCGGCTCTTGTTCCTTACGTTCATGACCAGCGCTCACTGCCTAACCCGGGTTGGTCTCTTGAGGACCGGTCCCTCCTTAACCAGAGAGGTGATTTAAATCTGAAAGTGCTCTGACTGACGTTGATGGACATGTGAGTGACCGATCAGGAAACTCTTCCTGGAGGTAGCAAGCTCACTGACAAGGCAGCCGACAATGGACCATGCTGCCAGATTAACAGAATTTAAAACCACTTCAGATTGCATTAGATTAATTGCCAATTTAATTACACACCATGTTGATTACACTACATGACAGAGTTGAATTTAACACGCTCATAAATGGTGCATCTTTAAGCTGAGTTAACGGTGGGTTAATGTCTTGATAGGTACACAGTAATAACAACAATACATTTATATCTTGACCTGGAACACAGTAACAACATCCCAAGCAGCATCACAGGAGTGATTATTAGACGTAATTTGAATCCCCAGCTAAATAGGAGATCAGAGGATGTGAGGGGAAACGCTCAGTCAAAGAGGTAAGATTTTAAACATTATTCAAAACGCCGAGAGAGAGACCGGGGAAGAGATTTACGGAGGGAATTACAGAGCTGAGGGACACAGGCAGCTAAAGGCACAGCCGCTGAAGGTGGAGTGACTGACGCTCACTGGGGTACGGGTCCCACACACGCTGACTCTCACTGGGGTACGGGTCCCACACACACACTGACTCTCACTGGGGTACGGGTCCCACACACGCTGACTCTCACTGGGGTACGGGTCCCACACACGCTGACTCTCACTGGGGTACGGGTCACACACACACTGACTCTCACTGGGGTACGGGTCCCACACAGACTGACTCTCACTGGGGTACGGGTCCCACACACACGAAACCTCACTGGGGTACGGGTCCCACACACACGAAATCTCACTGGGGTACGGGTCACACACACACTGTCTCTCACTGGGGTACGGGTCCCACACACACTGACTCTCACTGGGGTACGGGTCCCACACACACTGACTCTCACTGGGGTACGGGTCCCACACACACTGACTCTCACTGGGGTACGGGTCCCACACACACTGACTCTCACTGGGGTACGGGTCCCACACACACTGACTCTCACTGGGGTACGGGTCCCACACACACTGACTCTCACTGGGGTACGGGTCCCACGCACACGAAATCTCACTGGGGTACGGGTCCCACACACACGAAATCTCACTGGGGTACGGGTCACAAACACACTGACTCTCACTGGGGTACGGGTCCCACACACACACTGACTCTCACTGGGGTATGGGTCACACACACACTGACTCTCACTGGGGTACGGGTCCCACACACACACTGACTCTCACTGGGGTACGGGTCCCACACACACGAAATCTCACTGGGGTACGGGTCCCGCACACACTGACTCTCACTGGGGTACGGGTCCCACACACACACTGACTCTCACTGGGGTATGGGTCCCACACACACTGACTCTCACTGGGGTACGGGTCCCACACACACTGACTCTCACTGGGGTACGGGTCCCACACACACTGACTCTCACTGGGGTACGGGTCCCACACACACTGACTCTCACTGGGGTACGGGTCCCACACACACTGACTCTCACTGGGGTACGGATCCCACACACACTGACTCTCACTGGGGTACGGGTCCCACACACACGAAATCTCACTGGGGTACGGGTCCCGCACACACTGACTCTCACTGGGGTACGGGTCCCGCACACACTGACTCTCACTGGGGTACGGGTCCCACACACACTGACTCTCACTGGGGTACGGGTCCCACACACACACTGACTCTCACTGGGGTACGGGTCCCACACACACGAAATCTCACTGGGGTACGGGTCCCGCACACACTGACTCTCACTGGGGTACGGGTCCCACACACACTGACTCTCACTGGGGTACGGGTCCCACGCACACGAAATCTCACTGGGGTATGGGTCCCACACACACGAAATCTCACTGGGGTACGGGTCACAAACACACTGACTCTCACTGGGGTACGGGTCCTACACACACACTGACTCTCACTGGGGTATGGGTCACACACACACTGACTCTCACTGGGGTACGGGTCCCACACACACACTGACTCTCACTGGGGTACGGGTCCCACACACACGAAATCTCACTGGGGTACGGGTCCCGCACACACTGACTCTCACTGGGGTACGGGTCCCACACACACTGACTCTCACTGGGGTACGGATCCCACACACACTGACTCTCACTGGGGTACGGGTCCCACACACACTGACTCTCACTGGGGTACGGGTCCCACACACACTGACTCTCACTGGGGTACGGGTCCCACACACACTGACTCTCACTGGGGTACGGGTCCCACACACACTGACTCTCACTGAGGTACGGGTCCCACACACACGAAATCTCACTGGGGTACGGGTCCCGCACACACTGACTCTCACTGGGGTACGGGTCCCGCACACACTGACTCTCACTGGGGTACGGGTCCCACACACACTGACTCTCACTGGGGTACGGGTCCCACACACACTGACTCTCACTGGGGTACGGGTCCCACACACACTGACTCTCACTGGGGTACGGGTCCCACACACACTGACTCTCACTGGGGTACGGGTCCCACACACACTGACTCCCAGTGCGATGTGTGTTTCAGTGATATTGGTCCCCGGCTGGTGTATAAAGTGCGGGGAGCTGTTGAATAGTCTATTGCCGTCACCGGAAATGTCCCCAGCAGGTGAGGCTGTAAAAGTTTGTGCATGGACTGTTCTGGACACGCTTATTTGTTCCGCAGTCTGCTGGTTGGATTGTTGTGGCGTTGATGTTGTTTGACATGCCGTCTTCTCAAAGCAGTGAGAAGCCCGATCCTTCATCAATATTCTGTATAGAAACATAGAAACTAGGAGCAGGAGTAGGCCATTCAGCCCTTCGAGCCTGCTCCCCCCATTCAGTAGGATCATGGCTGATCATCTATCTCAACCCCATACTCCCGCTCTCTCCCCACATCCCTCGACACCTTTAGAGTCCAGAAATCTATCTATTTCCTTCTGAAATATATTCAGTGACCCGGTCTCCGCAGCCTCTGTGGTAGAGAATTCCAAAGGTTCACCAGCCTCTGAGTGAAGAAGTTTCTCCTCATCTCAGTCCTAAATGGTCTACCCCGTATCCTGAGACTGTGTCCCCTTGTTCTAGACCCCCCACCCCCAGCCAGAGGAAATATCAACCCTGCATCCAGTCTGTCCATCCCTGTCAGAATTTTATACGTTTCAATGAGATCCCCTCTCATTCTTCTAAACTCTAGTGAACACAGGCCTAGTTGGCCCAATCTCTCCCCATACGACAATCCTGCCATCGCAGGAATCAGCCTGGTGAACCTTCGCTGCTCTCCCTCTATGTCAAGTATAACCTTTCTGAGGTAAGGAGACCAGGACTGCACACAGTACCCCAGATGTGGTCTCACCAAGGCCCTCTGCAGCTGCAGTAAGACATCCTCGCTCCTGTACTCAAGTCCTCTCACAATGAAGGCCAACATACCATTAACCTCCTTCACTGCTTGCTGCACCTGCATGCTTGCTTTCAGTGACTGGTGTACAAGGACACCCAGGTCCCTTTGTGCACTGTTGCCACCCAGAACAGACACCCCCGAGTCCACTCCAATGCCACCAGACGCTAACACCCAGTTACCCAGTGGTCAAACACCCAGGAACCCAGGCCCCACCACCCAGACCCCAGTCCCCGACACCCAGTCCCCACCACCCAGAGCCTCGACACCCAGAGCCCCGACACCCAGAGCCCCGACACCCAGAGCCTCGACACCCAGAGCCCCGACACCCAGAGAGAGAGATGATGCCAGTCAGTGAGCTGTCCGTTGGTTTCTACTGGACACAGATGAGGAGACTGAGGATCAGGCATGAAGCTGCTTCACTGTAGAACCTGGCGGGGCTCCAGAGTGCGGCTCCTGAACCCAGGGACGTCTGGGGTAGAGTAGCCGTCTGGGTTACAGCCGGCTCCTGGGGTAGAGTGGACGTCTGGGTTACAGCCGGCTCCTGGGGTACAGTAGACGTCTGGGTTACAGCCGGCTCCTGGGATAGAGTGGACGTCTGGGTTACAGCCGGCTCCTGGGGTAGAGTAGACATCTGGGTTACAGCCGGCTCCTGGAGTAGAGTGGACGTCGGCAGCGTGCCGGGCGTCTGGGACGCGGTGGGCAGTCCCCCCCTCACCACACACTTCCCGACATTCCCGACTCCATCAACGGCGACCAGCTCCACCTCCGGGAAGCAGCAGGAGGCGCTGTAACGAGCGGAGGTCCTGTTCATCTCCAAGTCGTGGGTCTGGAGCGTGCCGTTGCCCAGGCGGGTGTAAAGGCTGGCGATGCCGCTTCCCAGGTCGGTCAGCACCGCCTCCAGCCACCAGGCCTGCTCGCTACAGTTGGCACTGGGCTGAGGCGGGCAGGGGTATGCCAAGAGGACGATGGTGCAGTTCGGAGAGTTGACGTCCTTGACCTGTGGGTGGGGGGAGAGAGAGAGAGACAGAGAGAGAGAGAGATGACAGGGGTGAACGAGATGGACCGGGGGGACCGACCAGACCCTGCTTTGAAACAGGTCGCAAAAGGCTGCTCGTGGTGGTCAGAAAGTCTGGGTCCCTTTAAGAGTGAACCAGGACGATCTTGAGGGTGAAATGGGAGCGGGTGATGCCCCTGAATCACGGACATCAGAGCTGGGCTTTTCCCCCAGGGGGGGAGGGGGGGGGTTATCTAATCTTGCACAGGGAAAGGAACTGGGAGGGAGGGTGGAAACTGATATTTGTGCTGAGCGAGGGTTTAACAATGAAACAGTTATGATTCTCCGAATGTCGTCTACTGTCTGATTCAGTAAATGAATATCCAACTTTGAGACATAGAACTCCCTCAGTACTGACCCTCTGACAGTGCAGCACTCCCTCAGTACTGACCCTCCGACAGTGCGGCACTCCCACAGTACTGACCCTCTGACAGTGCAGCACTCCCTCAGTACTCACCCTCTGACAGTGCAGCACTCCCTCAGTACTGGCCCTCCGACAGTGCAGCACTCCCTCAGAACTGACCCTCCGACAGTGCAGCACTCCCTCAGTACTGGCCCTCCGACAGTGCAGCACTCCCACAGTACTGACCCTCTGACAGTGCGGCACTCCCACAGTACTGACCCTCTGACAGTGCAGTACTCCCTCAGTACTGGCCTTCCGACAGTGCAGCACTCCCTCAGAACTGACCCTCCGACAGTGTGGCACTGCCTCAGTGCTGACCCTCCGACAGTGCAGAGCTCCCTCAGTGCTGACCCTCTGACAGTGCAGCGCTCCCTCAGTACTGACCCTCCGACAGTGCGGCACTCCGTCAGTACTGATCCTCCGACAGTGCGACACTCCCTCAGTACTGGCCCTCCGACAGTGTGGCATTCCCTCAGTACTGGCCCTCCGACAGTGCAGCACTCCCTCAGTACTGACCCTCCGACAGTGCAGCACTCCCTCAGTACTCACCCTCCAACAGTGCGGCACTCCCTCAGTACTGACCCTCTGACAGTGCGGCACTCCCTGAGCACTGACCCTCTGACCGTGCGGCACTCCCTCAGTACTGACCCTCCGACAGTGCAGCACTCCTTCAGTACTGACCCTCTGACAGTGCAGCACTCCCTCAGTACTGACCCTCCGACAGTGCAGCACTCCCTCAGTACTGACCCTCCGACAGTGCAGCACTCCTTCAGTAGTGACCCTCTGATAGTGCAGCATTCCCTCAGTACTGACCCTCCGACAGTGCAGCACTCCCTCAGTACTGACCCTCTGACAGTGCAGCACTCCTTCAGTACTGACCCTCTGACAGTGCGGCACTCCCTCAGTACTGACCCTCCGACAGTGCAGCACTCCCTCAGTACTGACCCTCCGACAGTGCAGCACTCCCTCAGTACTGACCCTCCGACAGTGCAGCACTCCCTCAGTACTGACCCCCCGACAGTGCGGCTCTCCCTCAGTACTGACCCTCCGACAGTGCAGCACTCCCTCAGTACTGACCCTCCGACAGTGCAGCACTCCCTCAGTACTGACCCTCCGACAGTGCAGCACTCCTTCAGTACTGACCCTCTGACAGTGCGGCACTCCCTCAGTACTGACCCTCCAACAGTGCGGCACTCCCTCAGTACTGATCCTCTGACAGTGCACCACTCCCTCAGCACTGACCCCCCGACAGTGCGGCTCTCCCTCAGCACTGACCCTCCGACAGTGCGGCTCTCCCTCAGTACTGACCCTCTGACAGTGCAGCACTCCCTCAGCACTGACCCCCCGACAGTGCGGCTCTCCCTCACCAGCTACTGTGGGAGATTGCCAATGTGGACTCCCTGCCCCTCTCAAGCCATCCCCGGATGTGGAGGACTCTGTGCCTCTCAGTACCTGGTCCCTGACTGTGAGATGGAGCACATCATAATTGAAGTCATCGGCGTCTGTGGACGAGGCTTCGATGGTGATGGTGATGGTTGTTCCAGTTGCTGTCCCATTCGGGACAAAGAAGTAGGCCACAGCATCAGCGCTCTCATTCACCCCGACTGTCACGCTGTGCGGGGGGGGTCGAGAGAGAGAGAGAGAGAGAGAGAATTACACAGGATGGACAACACAGAAACAGGCCATTCGGCCCATCTCCTCCGTGCTGGTGTTCCTGCCCCACACCAGCCTCCTCCCACCCCTCCCTCCATCTCACCCCCATCCCCACATTCTTCTATTCCTCTCTCCCCCTCGTGTGTTTATCCAGCTTCCCCCCTTAAACACATCGACACTATTCACCTCGACCACTCCCCGTGGGAGCGAGTCCCACATTCTCCCCCACTCTCTGGGTAAAGAGGTTTCTCCTGAATCCCCCCATTGGGTTTATCAGTGACGATCTGATATCGATGGCCCCCTAGTTCTGGTCTCACTCCGACAAGTGGAAACATCTTCTCTACGTCCACCCCATCGAAACCCTTTCATCATTTTAAAGACCTCGATCAGGTCTCACACTCAGCCTTCTCTTTTCTAGAGAGAAGAGCCCGAGCCTGTTCAATCTTTCCTGATAGTTATAACCTTGCAATTTAGGTATCATCCTTCTGAATTTATTGCGTTTTCTCCAGAGCCTCCACATCATTTTCATGATACTGGTACTAGGACTGTGCACAGTGCTCCCAGTGTGGTCTAACCAAGGGATATGGAGACCGGAACTGTGCACAGTGCTCCCAGTGTGGTCTAACCAAGGGATATGGAGACCGGAACTGTGCACAGTGCTCCCAGTGTGGTCTAACCAAGGGATATGGAGACCGGAACTGTGCACAGTGCTCCCAGTGTGGTCTAACCAAGGGATATGGAGACCAGAACTGTGCACAGTGCTCCCAGTGTGGTCTAACCAAGGGATACGGAGACTGGAACTGTGCACAGTGCTCCCTGTGTGGTCTAACCAAGGGATATGGAGACTGGAACTGTGCACAGTGCTCCCAGTGTGGTCTAACCAAGGGATATGGAGACAGGAACTGTGCACAGTGCTCCCAGTGTGGTCTAACCAAGGGATATGGAGACCGGAACTGTGCACAGTGCTCCCAGTGTGGTCTAACCAAGGGATATGGAGACCAGAACTGTGCACAGTGCTCCCTGTGTGGTCTAACCAAGGGATATGGAGACTGGAACTGTGCACAGTGCTCCCAGTGTGGTCTAACCAAGGTATATGGAGACCGGAACTGTGCACAGTGCTCCCAGTGTGGTCTAACCAAGGGATATGGAGACTGGAACTGTGCACAGTGCTCCCAGTGTGGTCTAACCAAGGGATATGGAGACCGGAACTGTGCACAGTGCTCCCAGTGTGGTCTAACCAAGGGATATGGAGACTGGAACTGTGCACAGTGCTCCCAGTGTGGTCTAACCAAGGGATATGGAGACTGGAACTGTGCACAGTGCTCCCAGTGTGGTCTAACCAAGGGATATGGAGACCAGAACTGTGCACAGTGCTCCCAGTGTGGTCTAACCAAGGGACACGGAGACTGGAACTGTGCACAGTGCTCCCAGTGTGGTCTAACCAAGGGATACGGAGAATGGAACTGTGCACAGTGCTCCCAGTGTGGTCTAACCAAGGGATATGGAGACTGGAACTGTGCACAGTGCTCCCAGTGTGGTCTAATCGAGCGATATGGAGACTGAAACTGTGCACAGTGCTCCCAGTGTGGTCTAACCAAGGGATATGGAGACCGGAACTGTGCACAGTGCTCCCAATGTGGTCTAACCAAGGGATATGGAGACTGGAACTGTGCACAGTGCTCCCAGTGTGGTCTAACGAAGGGATACGGAGACCGGAACTGTGCACAGTGCTCCCAGTGTGGTCTAACCAAGGGATACGGAGACTGAAACTGTGCACAGTGCTCCCAGTGTGGTCTAACTCAGGGATACGGAGATTGGAACTGTGCACAGTGCTCCCAGTGTGGTCTAACCAAGGGATATGGAGACTGGAACTGTGCACAGTGCTCCCAGTGTGGTCTAACCAAGGGATATGGAGACTGGAACTGTGCACAGTGCTCCCAGTGTGGTCTAACCAAGGGATACGGAGACTGGAACTGTGCACAGTGCTCCCAGTGTGGTCTAACCAAGGGATATGGAGACCGGAACTGTGCACAGTGCTCCCAGTGTGGTCTAACCAAGGGATATGGAGACTGGAACTGTGCACAGTGCTCCCAGTGTGGTCTAACCAAGGGATACGGAGACTGGAACTGTGCACAGTGCTCCCAGTGTGGTCTAACCAAGGGATACGGAGACTGGAACTGTGCACAGTGCTCCCAGTGTGGTCTAACCAAGGGATATGGAGACTGGAACTGTGCACAGTGCTCCCAGTGTGGTCTAACCAAGGGATACGGAGACTGGAACTGTGCACAGTGCTCCCAGTGTGGTCTGAGGTATATGGAGACCTGAACTGTGCACCGTGCTCCCAGTGTGGTCTAACCAAGGGATATGGAGACCGGAACTGTGCACAGTGCTCCCAGTGTGGTCTAACCAAGGGATATGGAGACCGGAACTGTGCACAGTGCTCCCAGTGTGGTCTAACCAAGGGATATGGAGACCGGAACTGTGCACAGTGCTCCCAGTGTGGTCTAAACAAGATATTTACAGTTTGCAAATAACTACTGACTTTTTAAATTGACCTGTTAAAAAATGAACTTGAGTAATTATTTTTTTCTTATTTTTGACTTTATTATGAATTGCAAATAATTGGATTGAGAATTCTATCTGTTCCACCAGATAATTCTGCTTGTGGCTTCCCGAATGTTCCAAATCCACCCTCTACACAGTTAGTCAAGCTGAAATTAGTTTCCGAGCGACACTCAATGGATAGGCTTGCATTGCTGCAATGTGTCAATTTTAAAATAAATGCAGTGTTTGATGGGGACAGTGTAGAGGGAACTTTACTCTGTATCTAACCCCGTGCTGTACCTGTCCTGGGAGTGTTTGATGGGGACAGTGTAGAGGGAGATTTACTCTGTATCTAACCCCGTGCTGTACCTGTCCTGGGAGTGTTTGATGGGGACAGTGTAGAGGGAACTTTACTCTGTATCTAACCCCGTGCTGTACCTGTCCTAGGAGTGTTTGATGGGGACAGTGTAGAGAGAGCTTTACTCTGTATCTAACCCCGTGCTGTACCTGTCCTGGGAGTGTTTGATGGGGATGGTGTAGAGGGAGATTTACTCTGTATCTAACCCCGTGCTGTACCTGTCCTGGGAGGGTTTGATGGGGACAGTGTAGAGGGAGCTTTACTCTGTATCTAACCCCGTGCTGTACCTGTCCTGGGATTGTTTGATGGGGACAGTGTAGAGGGAGCTTTACTCTGTATCTAACCCCGTGCTGTACCTGTCCTGGGAGTGTTTGATGGGGACAGTGTAGAGGGAGCTTTACTCTGTATCTAACCGCGTGCTGTACCTGTCCTGGGAGTGTTTGATGGGGACAATGTAGAGGGAGCTTTACTCTGTATCTAACCCCGTGCTGTACCTGTCCTGGGAGTGTTTGATGGGGACAATGTAGAGGGAGCTTTACTCTGTATCTAACCCCGTGCTGTACCTGTCCTGGGATTGTTTGATGGGGACAGTGTAGAGGGAGCTTTACTCTGTATCTAACCCCGTGCTGTACCTGTCCTGGGAGTGTTTGATGGGGATGGTGTAGAGGGAGATTTACTCTGTATCTAACCCCATGCTGTACCTGTCCTGGGAGTGTTTGATGCGGACAGTGTAGAGGGAGCTTTACTCTGTATCTAACCCCGTGCTGTACCTGTCCTGGGAGTGTTTGATGGGGACAGTGTAGAGGGAGCTTTACTCTGTATCTAACCCCGTGCTGTACCTGTCCTGGGAGTGTTTGATGGGGACGGTGTAGAGGGAGCTTTACTCTGTATCTAACCCCGTGCTGTACCTGTCCTGGGAGTGTTTGATGGGGACAGTGTAGAGGGAGCTTTACTCTGTACCTAACTCCGTGCTGTAAATGTGACATGTTCTAACCTGGAAGGGCTGATACGCTGAGTAAATTTCTGATCATCTCTGACAGAGAGTTTGTACTTTGAAGGAGGCCACTCTGCTTTCAGAGTCACTGTCACGTTGAATTCCTCTCCTGTGTGAACAATTTCTCTGTCCTGTACCTGAATGTGGAGAGACAGCGATTAGACTGTTAGAAAACAGATTTTATTCCCAGCAAACATTGACATAATTTACTGCCAGACAGGCAATCTGTGAATCTGTGCTCCGGGGAGACAGAGCGAGAGGGAGAGAGAGAGCGAGAGTCAGAGAGAGAGAGAGGTGGGTGGTTAGGGAAAGAGAGAGAGAAGGAAAGGAAGAGAGTGAGGGACGGGACCGTACGGTCAGTGTAGAGACAGGACCGTACGGTCAGTGTGAGGGACGGGACCGTACGGTCAGTGTGAGGGACGGGACCGTACGGTCAGTGTGAGGGACGGGACCGTACGGTCAGTGTGAGGGACGGGACCGTACGGTCAGTGTGAGGGACGGGACCGTACGGTCAGTGTGAGGGACGGGACCGTACGGTCAGTGTGGAGACAGGACCGTACGGTCAGTGTGAGGGACGGGACCGTACGGTCAGTGTGAGGGACGGGACCGTACGGTCAGTGTAGAGACGGGACCGTACGGTCAGTGTGAGGGACGGGACTGTACGGTCAGTGTAGAGACGGGACCGTACGGTCAGAGTGAGGGACGGGACCGTACGGTCAGTGTGAGGGACGGGACCGTATGGTCAGTGTAGAGACAGGGCCGTGCGGTCAGTGTAGAGACGGGACTGTACTGTCAGTGTGAGGGGCGGGACCGTACGGTCAGTGTAGAGATGGGACCGTACAGTCAGTGTGAGAGACAGGGCCGTGCGGTCAGTGTGAGGGACGGGAACGTGCGGTCAGTGTAGAGACGGGACCGTGCGGTCAGTGTAGAGACGGGACCGTACGGTCAGTGTAGAGACAGGGCCGTACGGTCAGTGTAGAGACAGGACCGTACGGTTAGTGTGAGGGACGGGACCGTACGGTCAGTGTGAGGGACGGGACCGTAAGGTCAGTGTAGAGACGGGGCCGTACGGTCAGTGTAGAGACAGGGCCGTACGGTCAGTGTAGAGACAGGTCCGTACGGTCAGTGTAGAGACAGGGCCGTACGGTCAGTATAGAGACAGGTCCGTACGGTCAGTGTAGAGACGGGACGTATGGTCAGTGCAGAGATGGAACCATACGGTCAGTGTAGAGACAGGGCCGTACGGTCAGTGTGAGGGACAGGACCTTATGGTCAGTATAGACACAGGGCCGTACGGTCAGTGTAGAGACAGGGCCGTACGGTCAGTGTAGAGACAGGTCCGTACGGTCAGTGTAGAGACAGGGCCGTACGGTCAGTGTGAGGGACAGGGCCGTATGGTCAGTGTAGAGACAGGGCCGTACGGTCAGTGTGAGGGACGGGGCCATATGGTCAGTGTAGAGACAGGGCCATACGGTCAGTGTGAGGGACAGGGCCATATGGTCAGTGTAGAGACGGGGCCGTACGGTCAGTGTAGAGACGGGACCGTACGGTCAGCGCCGAGATGGGACCGTACGGTCAGTGTAGAGACAGGACCGTATGGTCAGTGTGAGAGATGGGGCCGTATGGTCAGTGTAGAGACATGGGGCCGTATGGTCAGTGTGAGGGACAGGGCCGTACGGTCAGTGTGAGGGACAGGACCATACGGTCAGTATAGAGACAGGGCCGTATGGTCAGTGTGAGGGACGGGACCGTACGGTCAGTGTGAGGGGCGGGACCGTACGGTCAGTGTGAGGGACGGGACCGTACAGTCAGTGTGATGGACGGGGCCGTACGGTCAGTGTGAGGGACGGGACCGTACGGTTAGTGTAGAGACGGGACCGTACAGTCAGTGTAGAGACAGGGCCGTACGGTCAGTGTGAGAGACGGGACTGTACGGTCAGTCTGAGAGACGGGACCGTACGGTCAGTGTAGAGACGGGACCGTACGGTCAGTGTGAGGGTCGGGACCGTACGGTCAGTGTGAGGGTCGGGACCGTACGGTCAGTGTGAGGGACGGGACCGTACAGTCAGTGTAGAGACAGGACTGTACGGTCAGTGTGAGAGACGGGACCTACAATGATTGTGAGGGACGGGACCGTACGGTCAGTGTAGAGACGGGACCGTACGGTCAGTGTCAAGACGGGACCGTACGGTCAGTGTGAGGGACGGGACCATACGGTCAGTGTGAGAGACGGGGCCGTACGGTCAGTGTAGAGACAGGGCCGTACGGTCAGTGTAGAGACAGGGCCGTACGGTCAGTGTAGAGACGGGACCGTACAGTGATTGTGAGGGACGGGACCGTACGGGCAGTGTGAGGGACAGGACCATACGGTCAGTGTGAGGGACGGGACCGTACGGTCAGTGTAGAGACGGGACCGTACGGTCAGTGTAGAGATGGGACCGTACGGTCAGTGTGAGGGACGGGACTGTACGGTCAGTGTGAGAGATGGGGCCATACGGTCAGTGTAGAGACAGTGCCATACGGTCAGTGTAGAGACAGGGCCGTGCGGTCAGTGTAGTGACGGGACCGTACGGTCAGTGTGAGGGGCGGGACAGTACGGTCAGTGTGAGAGACGGGGCCGTACGGTCAGTGTAGAGACGGGACCGTACGGTCAGTGTGAGGGACGGGACCGTACGGTCAGTGTGAGAGACGTGACCGTACGGTCAGTGTAGAGACGGGACCGTACGGTCAGTGTAGAGACGGGACCGTACGGTCAGTGTAGAGACGGGACCGTACGGTCAGTGTAGAGACGGGACCGTACGGTCAGTGTGTGAGATGGGACCGTACGGTCAGTGTGAGGGACGGGACCGTACGGTCAGTGTGAGAGACGGGACCGTACGGTCAGTGTGAGAGACGCGACCGTATGGTCAATGTAAGGGATGGGACCGTACGGTCAGTGTGAGGGACGGGACCGTACGGTCAGTGTAGAGACAGGGCCGTATGGTCAGTGTAGAGACATGGTCGTACGGTCAGTGTGAGAGACAGGGCCGTGCGGTCAGTGTGTGGGACGGGGCCGTACGGTCAGTGTGAGGGACGGGACCATATGGTCAGTGTGAGGGATGGGACTGTACGGTCAGTGTAGAGACAGGTCCGTACGGTCAGTTTAGACACAGGGCCGTACGGTCAGTGTGAGGGACAGGGCCGTACGGTCAGTGTAGAGACAGGGCCTTACAGTCAGTGTTAGGGACGGGACCGTATGGTCAGTGTGTGGGACGGGACCGTATGGTCAGTGCGAGGGACGGGACCGTACGGTCAGTGTAGAGACGGGACCGTACGGTACAGTGTAGAGACAGGGCCGTACGGTCAGTGTGAGGGGCGGGACAGTACGGTCAGTGTGAGAGACGGGGCCTTACGGTCAGTGTAGAGACGGGACTGTACGGTCAGTGTAGAGACGGGACCGTACGGTCAGTGTGAGGGACGGGGCCGTACGGTCAGTGTGAGGGATGGGAACGTACGGTCAGTGTGAGAGACGGGACCGTACGGTCAGTGTGAGGGACGGGACCGTACGGTCAGTGTAGAGACGGGACCGTACGGTCAGTGTAGAGACGGGACCGTACGGTCAGTGTGAGGGACGGGACCGTACGGTCAGTATGAGGGACGGGACCGTACGGTCAGTGTGAGGGACGGGACCGTACGGTCAGTGTGAGAGACGGGACCGTACGGTCAGTGTGAGGGACGGGACCGTACGGTCAGTGTAGAGACGGGGCCGTACGGTCAGTGTGAGAGACAGGACCGTATGGTCAGTGTAGAGATGGGGCCGTACGGTCAGTGTAGAGACGGGGCCGTACGGTCAGTGTGAGGGACGGGACCGTACAGTCAGTGTAGAGACAGGGCCGTGCGGTCAGTGTAGAGACAGGGTCGTACGATCAGTGTGAGAGACAGGGCCGTGCGGTCAGTGTGTGGGACGGGGCTGTACGGACAGTGTGAGGGAAGGGACCGTATGGTCAGTGTGAGGGATTGGACTGTACGGTCAGTGTAGAGACAGAGCCGTACAGTCAGTGTGAGAGACGGGACCGTATGGTCAGTATGTGGGATGGGACCGTACGGTCAGTGTGAGGGACGGGACCGTACGGTCAGTGTAGAGATGGGACCATACGGTACAGTGTAGAGACAGGGCTGTATGGTCAGTGTGAGGGATGGGACCGTACAGTCAGTGTAGAGACAGGGCCGTACGGTTAGTGTAGAGACGGGGTCGTATGGTCAGTGTAGAGACAGGGCCGTACGGTCAGTGTGAGTGACAGAGCCGTGTGGTCAGTGTGAGGGACGGGGCCATACGGTCAGTGTGAGGGACAGGACCGTATGGTCAGTGTGAGAGACAGGGCCGTACGGTCAGTGTGAGGGACAGGACCGTACCGTCAGTGTGAGGGACAGGACCGTAGGGTCAGTGTGTGGGATGGGACCGTAAGGTCAGTGTAGATCAGGGCCGTGCGGTCAGCGTGAGGGACAGGACCGTAGGGTCAGTGTGTGGGATGGGACCGTACGGTCAGTGTAGATCAGGGCCGTGCGGTCAGTGTGAGGGACAGGACCGTACGGTCAGTGTAGAGACGGGACCGTTCGGTCAGTGTGAGGGACAGGACCATACGTTCAGTGTGAAGGACGGGACCGTACGGTCAGCGTGAGGGATGGGACCATACGGTCAGTGTGAGGGACGGGACCGTGCGGTCAGTGTAGAGACGGGACCGTATGGTCAGTGTAGAGACAGGACCGTACGGTCAGTGCAGAGACAGGGCCGTGCGGTCAGTGTAGAAGCAGGGCCGCGCGGTCAGTGTAGAGACAGAGCCGTACGGTCAGTGTAGAGACAGGGCCGTGCGGTCAGTGTGAGAGACAGGGCCGTACAGTCAGTGTAGAGACAGGGCCGTGCGGTCAGTGTAAGGGACGGACCGTACGGTCAGTGTAGAGACAAGGCCGTACGGTCAGTGTAGAGACAGGGCCGTGCAGTCAGTGTAGAGACAGGGCCTTGCGGTCAGTGTAGAGACAGGGTCGTACGGTCAGTGTAGAGACAGGGCCGTACCGTCAGTGTAGAGACAGGGCCGTACGGTCAGTGTAGAGACAGGGCCGTACCGTCAGTGTAGAGACAGGGCCGTACGGTCAGTGTGAGGGACGGGACCGTAAGGTCAGTGTAGAGACGGGACCGTACGGTCAGTGTGTGAGACGGGACCGTACGGTCAGTGCAAGGGACAGGATCGTACGGTCAGTGTGAGGGACGGGACCGTATGGTCAGTGTGAGGGACGGGACCGTACAGTCAGTGTAGAGACGGGACCGTACGGTCAGTGTAGAGACGGGACCGTACGGTCAGTGTGAGGGACGGGACCGTACAGTCTGTGTGAGGGACGGGACCATACGGTCAGTGTGAGAGACGGGACCGTACGGTCAGTGTGAGGGACGGGACCGTACGGTCAGTGTGAGTGACGGGACCGTACGGTCAGTGTGAGGGATGGGACCGTACGGTCAGTGTAGAGACAGGACCGTACGGTCAGTGTAGAGACAGGGCTGTACGCTCAGTGTAGAGACAGGGCCGTACGGTCAGTGTAGAGACGGGACTGTACAGTCAGTGTAGAGACAGGGCCGTACCGTCAGTGTAGAGACAGAGCCGTGCGGTCAGTGTAGAGACAGAGCCGTGCGGTCAGTGTAGAGGCAGGGACGTACGGTCAGTGTAGAGACGGGACCGTACGGTCAATGTAGAGACGGGACTGTACGGTCAGTGTAGAGACAGGGCCGTGCGGTCAGTGTAGAGACAGGGCCGTACGGTCAGTGTAGAGACGGGACCGTACGGTCAGTGTAGAGACAGGGCCGTATGGTCAGTGTAGAGACAGAGCCGTGCGGTCAGTGTAGAGACAGAGCCGTGCAGTCAGTGTAGAGACAGGGACGTACCGTCAGTGTAGAGACAGGACCGTATGGTCAGTGTAGAGACAGAGCCGTGCGGTCAGTATAGAGACAGAGCTGTACGGTCAGTGTAGGGACAGGGCCGTACGGTCAGTGTGAGGGACAGGACCGTACGGTCAGTGTAGAGACAGGGTCATACGGTCAGTGTAGAGACAGGGCCGTACGGTCAGTGTAGAGACAGGGCCATGCGGTCAGTGTAGAGACAGGGCTGTATGGTCAGTGTGAGAGACAGGGCCGTGCGGTCAGTGTAGAGGCACGGCCGTAGGTCAGTGTAGAGACAGGGCCGTATGGTCAGTGTAGAGACAGGGCCGTACTGTCAGTGTGAGGGACGGGACCGTACGGTCAGTGTAGAGACAGGGCCGTACCGTCAGTGTAGAGACAGGGTCGTACGGTCAGTGTAGAGACAGAGCCGTGCGGTCAGTGCAGAGACAGGGCCGTGCGGTCAGTGCAGAGACAGGGCCGTGCGGTCAGTGCAGAGACAGGGCCGTACGGTCAGTGTAGAGACAGGACCGTACGGTCAGTGTAGAGACAGGGCCGTGCGGTCAGTGTAGAGACAGGGCCGTGCGGTCAGTGTAGAGACAGGGCCGTGCGGTCAGTGTAGAGACAGGGCCGTACCGTCAGTGTAGAGACAGGACCGTACGGTCAGTGTAGAGACAGGGCCGTACCGTCAGTGTAGAGACAGGGCCGTGCAGTCAGTGTGAGGGACAGGACTGTACGGTCAGTGTGAGAGACAGGGCCGTACGGTCAGTGTAGAGACAGGGCCGTACCGTCAGTGTAGAGACAGGGCCGTACGGTCAGTGTAGAGACAGGGCCGTACCGTCAGTGTAGAGACAGGGCCGTGCGGTCAGTGTAGAGACAGGGCCGTATGGTCAGTGTAGAGACAGGGCCGTACCGTCAGTGTAGAGACAGGGCGTGCGGTCAGTGTAGAGACAGGGCCATACCGTCAGTGTAGAGACAGGGCTGTACCGTCAGTGTAGAGACAGGGCCGTACAGTCAGTGTAGAGACAGGGCGTACGGTCAGTGTAGAGACAGGGCGTACGGTCAGTGTAGAGACAGGGCCGTACGGTCAGTGTAGAGACAGGGCGTACGGTCAGTGTAGAGACAGGGCCGTGCGGTCAGTGTAGAAGCAGGGCCGCGCGGTCAGTGTAGAGACAGAGCCGTACGGTCAGTGTAGAGACAGGGCCGTGCGGTCAGTGTGAGAGACAGGGCCGTACAGTCAGTGTAGAGACAGGGCCGTGCGGTCAGTGTAAGGGACGGACCGTACGGTCAGTGTAGAGACAAGGCCGTACGGTCAGTGTAGAGACAGGGCCGTGCAGTCAGTGTAGAGACAGGGCCTTGCGGTCAGTGTAGAGACAGGGTCGTACGGTCAGTGTAGAGACAGGGCCGTACCGTCAGTGTAGAGACAGGGCCGTACGGTCAGTGTAGAGACAGGGCCGTACCGTCAGTGTAGAGACAGGGCCGTACGGTCAGTGTGAGGGACGGGACCGTAAGGTCAGTGTAGAGACGGGACCGTACGGTCAGTGTGTGAGACGGGACCGTACGGTCAGTGCAAGGGACAGGATCGTACGGTCAGTGTGAGGGACGGGACCGTATGGTCAGTGTGAGGGACGGGACCGTACAGTCAGTGTAGAGACGGGACCGTACGGTCAGTGTAGAGACGGGACCGTACGGTCAGTGTGAGGGACGGGACCGTACAGTCTGTGTGAGGGACGGGACCATACGGTCAGTGTGAGAGACGGGACCGTACGGTCAGTGTGAGGGACGGGACCGTACGGTCAGTGTGAGTGACGGGACCGTACGGTCAGTGTGAGGGATGGGACCGTACGGTCAGTGTAGAGACAGGACCGTACGGTCAGTGTAGAGACAGGGCTGTACGCTCAGTGTAGAGACAGGGCCGTACGGTCAGTGTAGAGACGGGACTGTACAGTCAGTGTAGAGACAGGGCCGTACCGTCAGTGTAGAGACAGAGCCGTGCGGTCAGTGTAGAGACAGAGCCGTGCGGTCAGTGTAGAGGCAGGGACGTACGGTCAGTGTAGAGACGGGACCGTACGGTCAATGTAGAGACGGGACTGTACGGTCAGTGTAGAGACAGGGCCGTGCGGTCAGTGTAGAGACAGGGCCGTACGGTCAGTGTAGAGACGGGACCGTACGGTCAGTGTAGAGACAGGGCCGTATGGTCAGTGTAGAGACAGAGCCGTGCGGTCAGTGTAGAGACAGAGCCGTGCAGTCAGTGTAGAGACAGGGACGTACCGTCAGTGTAGAGACAGGACCGTATGGTCAGTGTAGAGACAGAGCCGTGCGGTCAGTATAGAGACAGAGCTGTACGGTCAGTGTAGGGACAGGGCCGTACGGTCAGTGTGAGGGACAGGACCGTACGGTCAGTGTAGAGACAGGGTCATACGGTCAGTGTAGAGACAGGGCCGTACGGTCAGTGTAGAGACAGGGCCATGCGGTCAGTGTAGAGACAGGGCTGTATGGTCAGTGTGAGAGACAGGGCCGTGCGGTCAGTGTAGAGGCACGGCCGTAGGTCAGTGTAGAGACAGGGCCGTATGGTCAGTGTAGAGACAGGGCCGTACTGTCAGTGTGAGGGACGGGACCGTACGGTCAGTGTAGAGACAGGGCCGTACCGTCAGTGTAGAGACAGGGTCGTACGGTCAGTGTAGAGACAGAGCCGTGCGGTCAGTGCAGAGACAGGGCCGTGCGGTCAGTGCAGAGACAGGGCCGTGCGGTCAGTGCAGAGACAGGGCCGTACGGTCAGTGTAGAGACAGGACCGTACGGTCAGTGTAGAGACAGGGCCGTGCGGTCAGTGTAGAGACAGGGCCGTGCGGTCAGTGTAGAGACAGGGCCGTGCGGTCAGTGTAGAGACAGGGCCGTACCGTCAGTGTAGAGACAGGACCGTACGGTCAGTGTAGAGACAGGGCCGTACCGTCAGTGTAGAGACAGGGCCGTGCAGTCAGTGTGAGGGACAGGACTGTACGGTCAGTGTGAGAGACAGGGCCGTACGGTCAGTGTAGAGACAGGGCCGTACCGTCAGTGTAGAGACAGGGCCGTACGGTCAGTGTAGAGACAGGGCCGTACCGTCAGTGTAGAGACAGGGCCGTGCGGTCAGTGTAGAGACAGGGCCGTATGGTCAGTGTAGAGACAGGGCCGTACCGTCAGTGTAGAGACAGGGCGTGCGGTCAGTGTAGAGACAGGGCCATACCGTCAGTGTAGAGACAGGGCTGTACCGTCAGTGTAGAGACAGGGCCGTACAGTCAGTGTAGAGACAGGGCGTACGGTCAGTGTAGAGACAGGGCGTACGGTCAGTGTAGAGACAGGGCCGTACGGTCAGTGTAGAGACAGGGCGTACGGTCAGTGTAGAGACAGGGCCGTGCGGTCAGTGTAGAGACAGGGCCGTGCGGTCAGTGTAGAGATAGGGCCGTGCGGTCAGTGTAGAGACAGGGCCGTGCGGTCAGTGTAGAGACAGGGCCGTGCGGTCAGTGTAGAGACAGGGCCGTGCGGTCAGTGCAGAGACAGGGCCGTGCGGTCAGTGCAGAGACAGGGCCGTGCGGTCAGTGTAGAGACAGGGCCGTGCGGTCAGTGTAGAGACGGGACCGTACAGTCAATGTAGAGACGGGACTGTACGGTCAGTGTAGAGACAGGGCCGTGCGGTCAGTGTAGAGACAGGGCCGTACGGTCAGTGTAGAGACGGGACCGTACGGTCAGTGTAGAGACAGGGCCGTATGGTCAGTGTAGAGACAGAGCCGTGCGGTCAGTGTAGAGACAGAGCCGTGCAGTCAGTGTAGAGACAGGGACGTACCGTCAGTGTAGAGATGGGACCGTATGGTCAGTGTAGAGACAGAGCCGTGCGGTCAGTATAGAGACAGAGCTGTACGGTCAGTGTAGGGACAGGGCCGTACGGTCAGTGTGAGGGACAGGACCGTACGGTCAGTGTAGAGACAGGGTCATACGGTCAGTGTAGAGACAGGGCCGTACGGTCAGTGTAGAGACAGGGCCGTGCGGTCAGTGTAGAGACAGGGCTGTACGGTCAGTGTGAGAGACAGGGCCATGCGGTCAGTGTAGAGGCACGGCCGTAGGTCAGTGTAGAGACAGGGCCGTATGGTCAGTGTAGAGACGGGACCGTACGGTCAGTGTAGAGACAGGGCCGTGCAGTCAGTGTAGAGACAGGGTTGTACGGTCAGTGTAGAGACAGAGCCGTGCGGTCAGTGCAGAGACAGGGCCGTGCGGTCAGTGCAGAGACAGGGCTGTGCGGTCATTGCAGAGACAGGGCCGTACGGTCAGTGTAGAGACAGGACCGTACGGTCAGTGTAGAGACAGGGCCGTGCGGTCAGTGTAGAGACAGGGCCGTGCGGTCAGTGTAGAGACAGGGCCGTGCGGTCAGTGTAGAGACAGGGCCGTACCGTCAGTGTAGAGACAGGACCGTACCGTCAGTGTAGAGACAGGGCCGTACCGTCAGTGTAGAGACAGGGCCGTGCAGTCAGTGTGAGGGACAGGACCGTACGGTCAGTGTGAGAGACAGGGCCGTACGGTCAGTGTAGAGACAGGGCCGTACCGTCAGTGTAGAGACAGGGCCGGCGGTCAGTGTAGAGACAGGGCCGTGCGGTCAGTGTAGAGACAGGGCCGTACGGTCAGTGTAGAGACAGGGCTGTACCGTCAGTGTAGAGACAGGGCGTGCGGTCAGTGTAGAGACAGGGCCATACCGTCAGTGTAGAGACAGGGCTGTACCGTCAGTGTAGAGACAGGGCCGTACAGTCAGTGTAGAGACAGGGCGTACGGTCAGTGTAGAGACAGGGCGTACGGTCAGTGTAGAGACAGGGCCGTACGGTCAGTGTAGAGACAGGGCGTACGGTCAGTGTAGAGACAGGGCCGTGCGGTCAGTGCAGAGACAGGGCCGTGCGGTCAGTGCAGAGACAGGGCCGTGCGGTCAGTGCAGAGACAGGGCCGTGCGGTCAGTGCAGAGACAGGGCCGTGCGGTCAGTGCAGAGACAGGGCCGTGCGGTCAGTGCAGAGACAGGGCCGTGCGGTCAGTGCAGAGACAGGACCGTACGGTCAGTGTAGAGACAGGGCCGTGAGGTCAGTGTAGAGACAGGGCCGTGCGGTCAGTGCAGAGACAGGGCCGTACCATCAGGGTTGCGTGTGCTGTTGAGAGCAGTGTTGTCGAGAGACGTTGGTAGATGTTTCCTGCCCCATCCTGGCCTTTGAGGAGCACAAAGAACGATTCCTTTGGGACCGTCTCAATCTCCACCAGGAATGTGGTCTCGGTCAGCCCATCGTTCAAGATGCTTCCATTCTGCAAGGTCATCCCGTTAACATCGACCAGGAGTAAGTCAGTGACCGATGAGTTTGGGAAGAGAGGGAGGCCGGTCACTGAGATCATTAGTGTCGCATTCCGGCCTGTCACAGGGAAAAGTCAGACAGAATCATCAGAGAGGCAGAGAAAAGTCCCTGGCAGTGATTGTGGGACCCGTACCCCAGTGAGAGTCAGTGTGTGTGGGACCCGTACCCCAGTGAGAGTCAGTGTGTGTGGGACCCATACCCCAGTGAGAGTCAGTGTGTGTGTGACCCGTACCCCAGTGAGAGTCAGTGTGTGTGGGACCCGTACCCCAGTGAGAGTCAGTGTGTGTGGGACCCGCACCCCAGTGAGAGTCAGTGTGTGGGCCCGTACCCCAGTGAGAGTCAGTGTGTGTGGGACCCGTACCCCAGTGAGAGTCAGTGTGTGTGGGACCCGTACCCCAGTGAGAGTCAGTGTGTGTGGGACCCGTACCCCAGTGAGAGTCATTGTGTGTGGGACCCGTACCCCAGTGGAGAGTCAGTGTGTGTGGGACCCGTACCCCAGTGAGAGTCAGTGTGTGTGGGACCTGTACCCCAGTGAGAGTCAGTGTGTGTGGGACCCGTACCCCAGTGAGAGTCAGTGTGTTTGTGGGACACGTGCCCCAGTGAGAGTCAGTGTGTGTGGGACCCGTACCCCAGTGAGAGTCAGTGTGTGTGGGACCCATACCCCAGTAAGAGTCAGTGTGTGTGGGACCCGTACCCCAGTGAGAGTCAGTGTGTGTGAGACCCCTACCCCTGTGAGAGTCAGTGTGTGTGCGACCCGTACCCCAGTGAGAGTCACTGTGTGTGGGACCCGTACCCCAGTGAGAGTCAGTGTGTGTGGGACCCGTACCCCAGTGAGTGTCAGTGTGTGTGGGACCCGTACTCCAGTGAGAGTCAGTGTGTGTGTGGGACCCGTACCCCAGTGAGAGTCAGTGTGTGTGGGACCCGTACTCCAGTGAGAGTCAGTGCGTGTGTGGGACCCGTACCCCAGTGAGAGTCAGTGTGTGTGCGTCCCGGACCCCAGTGAGAGTCAGTGTGTGTGGGACCCGTACCCCAGTGAGAGTCAGTGTGTGTGGGACCTGTACCCCAGTAAGAGTCAGTGTGTGTGGGACCTGTACCCCAGTAAGAGTCAGTGTGTGTGTGGGACCCGTACCCCAGTGATAGTCAGTGTGTGTGGGACCCGTACCCCAGTGAGAGTCAGTGTGTGTGGGACCCGTACCCCAGTGAGAGTCAGTGCGTGTGTGGGACCCCTACCCCAGTGATAGTCGGTGTGTGTGGGACCTGTACCCCAGTGATAGTCAGTGTGTGTGGGACCCGTACCCCAGTGAGTGTCAGTGTGTGTGGGACCCGTACTCCAGTGAGAGTCAGTGTGTGTGTGGGACCCGTACCCCAGTGAGAGTCAGTGTGTGTGCGTCCCGGACCCCAGTGAGAGTCAGTGTGTGTGAGACCCATACCCCAGTGAGAGTCAGTGTGTGTGGGACCCTTACCCCAGTGAGAGTCAGTGTGTGTGGGACCCGTACCCCAGTGAGAGTCAGTGTGTGTGGGACCTGTACCCCAGTGAGAGTCAGTGTGTGTGTGGGACCCGTACCCCAGTGATAGTCAGTGTGTGTGGGACCCGTACCCCAGTGAGAGTCAGTGTGTGTGGGACCCGTACCCCAGTGAGAGTCAGTGTGTGTGTGGGACCCCTACCCCAGTGATAGTCAGTGTGTGTGGGACCCGTACCCCAGTGAGAGTCAGTGTGTGTGGGACCTGTACCCCAGTGAGAGTCAGTGTGTGTGGGACCCGTACCCCAGTGAGAGTCAGTGTGTGTTTGGGACCCGTACCCCAGTGATAGTCAGTGTGTGTGGGACCCGTACCCCAGTGAGAGTCAGTGTGTGTGGGACCCGTACCCCAGTGAGAGTCAGTGTGTGTGGGACCCGTACCCCAGTGAGAGTCAGTGTGTGTGTGGGACCCGTACCCCAGTGATAGTCAGTGTGTGTAGGACCCGTACCCCAGTGAGAGTCAGTGTGTGTGGGACCCGTACACCAGTGAGAGTCAGTGTGTGTGGGACACATACCCCAGTGAGAGTCAGTGTGTGTAGGACCTGTACCCCAGTGAGAGTCAGTGTGTGTGGGGGACCCGTACCCCAGTGAGAGTCAGTGTGTGTGTGGGACCCGTACCCCAGTGAGAGTCAGTGTGTGTGGGACCCGTACCCCAGTGAGAGTCAGTGTGTTTGGGACCCGTAACCCAGTGAGAGTCAGTGTGTGTGTGGGACCCGTACCCCAGTGAGAGTCAGTGTGTGTGGGACCCGTACCCCAGTGAGAGTCAGTGTGTGTGGGTCCCGTACCCCAGTGAGAGTCAGTGTGTGTGGGACACGTACCCCAGTGAGAGTCAGTGTGTGTGGAACCCGTACCCCAGTGAGAGTCAGTGTGTGTGGGACACGTACCCCAGTGAGAGTCAGTGTGTGTGGGACCCGTACCCCAGTGAGAGTCAGCGTGTGTGGGACACGTACCCCAGTGAGAGTCAGCGTGTGTGGGACCCGTACCCCAGTGAGAGTCAGTGTGTGTGGGACACGTACCCCAGTGAGAGTCAGTGTGTGTGGGACCCGTACCCCAGTGAGAGTCAGTGTGTGTGTGTTACCCCCAGTGAGGGTGAGTGCCTGCTGTCCCTGGCAGCAATGAACACTGAACCAATGCCTATGGTTATTGGACTCACCTGGACTGGGACGTCCAGCTATGACCGTGAACCCAGGATGTGGCCCGTTGAAATATTTAACAATATCGTACGAAAAGTCAATGTGACTTTGACCTGTAAAAGGGAGAGGCTTGAGTTATTGCTTCACTGTTGTGTGTATATCGGTCCTTTGGCCGTTCTGGGTCTTTAATGCAGTAACAGGAACTTTTGCAGGTGGAGTGGGCCTTTCAGCCTATTGATCCTCCTCCCCCATTCAATAAGGTCATTGGCTGAACTCCTTGTGGTCTGATGTCCCCTTCCCTGTCCATCCCCCATACCCCTTGTTCTCCTTCGTCGATCCATAATCTCTCCAACTCAGTCTTGATTCTGTTCAATGTTCCAGCGTGCTCTGCTCCCTGAGGGAGAGAGCCCCCGACACTCCCAGCCCTCTGAGACAAGAAATTCTTCCTGATCTCTGTCTTCAATGGTAGACCCCTTACTTCTAAACTAGGCCCGCTCGTTCGAGATTCCCCCGTGAGGGGGTACAACCTTACAGCACCCACCCCTCGAGCCCCCTCAGGTTTCAATAAGATCGCCTCTCATTCTTCTAAACTCCAATGGGTACAGGGCCCAACCTGCTCAGCCTCTCCCTCATAAAACAAACCCCCTTCATCCCAGGAATCAGTCTAGTGAACCTCCTCTGAACCGCCTCCAATGCAGTTATACCCTTTCTTTAGTCAGGAGACCAGAACTGTACACATGTTCTCCAGATGTAGTGTCACCAACGCCCTGTAGAACTGCAGCAAAACATCCCTGCTGTTATATTCCTTCTCCCTCTCCAATAAACAACAGTTTTCCTCTTGCCTCCCTGATTATTTGCTCTTCATGCTAACTTTCTGTGATTCATGCACCAGGACACCCAGATCCCTCTGTCCGTCAGAGTCCGGCAGCCTCTCTCCGTTTAAATAATTTGCTACTTTGCTATTCTTCCTGCCAAAGTGGATGAGTTCACATTTTCCCACGTTATGCTCCGTCTGCCGAATTTTTGCCCACTCACTGAACCTATCCATGCCCCTTTGCAGACTCCTCACGCCCTCTTCACAGCTTACTTTGCTGCCCATCCTTGTTCATCAGCAGATTCAGCAACTCTACATTCGGTCCCTTTATCCAACTCATTGATATATATTGTAAATGGTTGAGGCCCCAGCGCTGATCCCTGTGACACTCCACAACTCACATTTACCAACCTGAAAATGACCCATTCATGCCTACTCTCTGTTCCCTGTTAGCTAGCCAAACCTCTAACCAATACTAATATGTTACCCCCTACACCATGAGCTCTTATTTTGTGTAGTAACCTTTGATGTGGCACCTTGTCAAAAGCCTTTTGGAAATCCAGGTACAGCACATCTACAGGTTCCCCCTTTATCTGCCTTGCCTGTTACTTCCTCAAGGAACACTAATAACCTAGTCGAACATGATTCCCCTTTCGCAATCACCATCCCTGGGTATGTCCTGTCCCACAGGTAGGGCAGACCCAACAGAGGTGGCGGCACAGTGGTATACAGTCGGGAGGGAGTTACCCCGGGAGTCCTCAACATCGACTCCGGACCCCATGAGGTCTCAAGGCATCAGGTCAAACATGGACAAGGAAATCTCCTGCTGATGACCACGTACCGCCCTCCCTCAGCTGATGTTGAACATCACTTGGAGGAAGCACTGAGGGTGGTAAGGGCACAGAATGTACTCTGGGTGGGGGGGGGGCGACTTCAATGTCCCATCGCCAAGAGCGGCTCGGTAGCACCACTACTGACCGAGCTGTCCGAGCCCTAAAGGACATCGCCTCTAGACTGGTCTGCGGCAGGTGGTGAGGGAACCAACAAGAGGGAAAAACAGACTTGACCTCATTCTCACCAACCTGCCTGTCACAGAGGCATCTGTCCATGACAGTGTCAGGAGGAGTGACCACCGCACAGTCCTTGTGGAGACCAAGTCCCACCTTCACACTGAGGACACCCTCCATCGTGTTGTGTGGTGCTACCACTGTGCTAAATGGGATAGCTTTCGAACAGATCTGGCAACTCAAGACTGGGCATCCATGAGGTTTATATATCGGAGTGTTGGGGTTCAGGAGATTATATATCGGGGTGTTGGTGTTCGGGGGTTTATATATCGGGGTGTTGTGGTTCAGGGGGTTTATATTCGGAGTGTTGGGGTTCAGGGGGTTATATATCAGAGTGTTGGGGTTCGGGGGTTTATATATCAGTGTTGGGGTTCAGGGGGTTATATATCGGGGTGTTGGTGATCAGGGGTTTATATATCGGGGTGTTGGTGTTTGGGGGTTTATATATCGGAGTGTTGGTGTTCGGGGGTTTATATATCGGAGTGTTGGTGTTGGGGGGTTTATATATCGGGGTGTTGGTGTTGGGGGGTTTATATATCGGGGTGTTGGTGTTGGGGGGTTTATATATCGGGGTGTTGGTGTTCGGGGGTTTATATATCGGGGTGTTGGTGTTGGGGGGTTTATATATCGGGGTGTTGGGGTTCGGGGGTTTATATATCGGGGTGTTGGTGTTCAGGGGGTTTATATATCGGGGTGTTGGTGTTCGGGGGTTTATATATCGGGGTGTTGGTGTTGGGGGGTTTATATATCGGGGTGTTGGGGTTCGGGGGTTTATATATCGGGGTGTTGGTGTTGGGGGGTTTATATATCGGGGTGTTGGTGTTGGGGGGTTTATATATCGGGGTGTTGGGGTTTGGGGGTTTATATATCGGGGTGTTGGTGTTGGGGGGTTTATATATCGGGGTGTTGGGGTTGGGGGGTTTATATATCGGGGTGTTGGTGTTGGGGGGTTTATATATCGGGGTGTTGGGGTTTGGGGGTTTATATATCGGGGTGTTGGGGTTCAGGGGGTTTATATATCAGGGTTCTGGGGTTCGAGGGTTTATATAGCGGGGTGTTGGGGTTCAGGAGGTTTATATATCAGGGTGTTGGGGTTCGGGGGTTTATATATCGGGGTGTTGGGGATCAGGAGTTTATATACCGGGGTGTAGGGGTGCGGGGGTTTATATATCGGGGTGTTGGGGTTCAGGGGTTTATATATTGGGGTGTTGGGGTTCAGGGTGTTTATATAATGAGGTGTTGGGTTTGGGTGGTTTATATATCGGGATGTTGGGGTTCGGGGGTGTATATATCGGTGTGTTGGCGTTTGGGGGTTTATATATTGGGTTCTGGGGGTTTATATATTGGAGTGTTGGGGTTTGGGGGTTTATATATCGGGGTGTTGGGGTTTGGGGGTTTATATATTGGGGTTCTGGGGGTTTATATATCGGAGTGTTGGTGTTCAGGGGTTTATATATCGGAGTGTTGGGGTTTGGGGGTTTATATATCGGGGTGTTGGTGTTGGGGGGTTTATATATCGGGGTGTTGGGGTTGGGGGGTTTATATATCGGGGTGTTGGGGTTTGGGGGTTTATATATCAGAGTTTTGGGGTTCAGGCGGTTTATATATTGGGGTTTTGAGTTTCGGGGGGTTATATATCCGGGTTTTGGGGTTCGAGGGTTTATATATCGGGGTGTTGGGGTTCAGGGGTTTATATATTGGGGTGTAGGGGTTTGGGGGGTTATATATCGGGGTGTTGGGGTTCAGGGGTTTATATATTGGGGTGTAGGGGTTTGGGGGTTTATATATTGGGGTGTTGGGGTTTGGGTGGTTTATATATCTGGGTGTTGGGGTTCAGGGGGTTATATATCGGGGTGTTGGGGTTCGGGGAGTTTATATGTTGGGGTGCTGCGGTTCGAGGGTTTATATATCAGGATGTTGGGGTTCAGGGGGTTTATATATCTGGGTATTGGGGTTTCGGGGAGTTTATGTATCAGGGTGTTGGGGTTCAGGGGTTTATATATCAGGGTGTTGGGTTTGGGGGTTTATATATCGGGGTGTTAGGGTTCGGGTATTTATATATCGGGGTTTTGGGGTTTGGGGGTTTATATATTGGGGTGTTGGGGTTCGGGGGTTTATATATCGGTGTGTTGGGGTTCGGGGGTTTATATATCGGTGTGTTGGGGTTCAGGGGGTTTATATATTGGGGTGTTGGGGTTCGGGGGTTTATATATCGGGATGTTGGGGTTCAGGGGGTTTATATATTGGGGTGTTGGGGTTCGGGGGTTTATATATCGGTGTGTTGGGGTTCAGGGGGTTTATATAGCGGGGTATTGGGGTTTCGGGGAGTTTATATATCAGGGTGTTGGGGTTCAGGGGGTTTATATAGCGGGGTATTGGGGTTTCGGGGAGTTTATATATCAGGGTGTTGGGGTTCGGGGGGTTTATATATTGGAGTGTTGGGGTTCGGGGGTTTATATATTGGGGTGTTGGGGTTCAGTGAGTTTATATATCGAGGTGTTGGGGTTTATATATCAGGTTGTTGAGGTTCGGGGTTTATATATCAGGGTGTTGGGGTTTGGGGGGTTTATATATTAGGGTGTTGGCATTCGGTGGGTTTATATATCGGGGTGTTGAGGTTCAGGGTTTATATATCAGCGTGTTGGGGTTCGGGGTTTATACATCGGGGTGTTGGGGTCTGGGGGGTTTTATATATCGGGGTGTTGGGGTCTGGGGGGTTTTATATATCGGGGTGTTGGTGTTCGGTGTGTATATATCGGGGTGTTGAGGTTCAGGGTTTATATATCAGCGTGTTGGGGTTCGGGGTTTATACATCGGGGTGTTGGGGTCTGGGGGGTTTTATATATCGGGGTGTTGGGTTTCGGTGTGTATATATTGGGGTGTTGG